>JASAND010027659.1:0-42548 GCA_030248195.1 Trissonchulus latispiculum | reverse complement strand
ACGGTAGTGGTTATGTATATAATAGAATATTAGCTCAATAATATATCAGTCGATATTATTCGTACACATGATTAACATATATATAACCTATTAACATACATACATATCCGTGCGTGCAAACAGAAAGGATATTGGGTAAAAAAAAGGAAAATTTTGTTGTGTTACTGTTAGTATTTGAAGAAAAAAATTAACGATAAGAAGAAAAGATGAAATGATTATAAGATGCAAAGAAGAAAAAAACAATGTGGCTTTTATGTCAACGACATGTAAAAAGTGGATAAACAAGAAATAAAAATGCTCCTAAAGAGCAAAGAAAGGAATATGAGTCAACATGGAACATGTAAAATGCTGAATATTGTCGGTTGTAAATTAAGAATAAGACAAGCATGTAAAATGCTAATATGAGTCTGGTGAGGTTGGAAAGTGCAGAAGACAAGTTTGTACACGCACCAATATGAGTGCATGCCAAATAGACTCATATTGGCATGCCTTAAAAAAACAATAATGCATGCATCCATTGCGGAATTCTAACGGATATATTTCTACGCAGGAGTTAAGACGAATAAGTAGCGTTATTGACGTCACGTGGATATCCCAACCCAACCATGGTCAACATTGTCAACTTTTCTCCTTAGGAAACTGTTAAACCGCTGTTAGTCAACAATGCACCGACGGACGGATACGTATATAACATTTTTAATAAGCGTTTGTATATATAACTCATGCATTCAGGCACTCAAAGTTAAATCTGATGTTAACTTTCGTGACAATATTCGTATATACGTGCGGAACCTGTGGAGCATCCTGTCATCCACCTTAAAACTACCCTGTCTCGTCTTGCTGACATTACGTGAGTGATATATAACCGAAATTCGCAACCACTTGCCTTCAGAATACTAATAATGCCAATATGAGTCTATTTGGCATGCACTCATATTGGTGCGTGTACAAACTTGTCTTCTGCACTTTCCAACCTCACCAGACTCATATTAGCATTTTACATGCTTGTCTTATTCTGAATTTACAACCGACAATATTCAGCATTTTACATGTTCCATGTTGACTCATATTCCTTTCTTTGCCCTTTAGGAGCATTTTTATTTCTTATATATATATCATAGGGGTCGCGGCAGCGACCCCTATAATATGTGTCAAAAGTCCCTGGAGACACCGTAAAATAAGCTGCGCAGAGGCTGCGCAAAATCCTGCGCCATTTAAGAATCGCTACTTTTTTTGCGCCGCAGGTGCGCCACAGCGCCGCAGCGGCGCCGCAAAGTCGGCTCAGAGCGAAAAGTGACCATTTTTGTGGTCGCTGCGCAGCTCGAACGTTAAGAGCTGGAGCCGATTTCTTTTTATATTCAGAAACTACGTATATTGAACTAACTATATAAATAGCTAAGTCTCGTTTCTCTATCACTTCCCATGCGATCACAGTGGCCGGTCAAATATGGTGAAAATTCGAAAAATGAAAAATCGAAATTTCTCGCTGTGTATTCAACTTAGAAAGCTCAATTCTTTCATACAAAGGTTTTCTGGCACGGCGAATTGATTCCCGTAAGCAGTTTTGCCGTCGGACCCACCCATATTGCTGGGCTGGTTCCACTTTGCTGTCGGGAGGGTCAAGTCGGTACCGACTTCCAAGAACACCATATAGGACTGTGCATAGCCTCTCAAAACTTTGTCCATAGGGGTTTTCTGGTGCGCCCAGCTCATTTCCGGAGTCCGTTTTGCCGTCCGACCCACCCATTTTGCTGGACTGGCTCCACTTTACCGGGGGTGGGGACTTAGGCGATTTTGGGTCAAAACTAAAATTTTTCAAAAGTGGTCAAATTTTGTACCAAATGAAGGCCCGCATCGAACTGAGCAACGTTTGTCATAGAAGTGCGTACCTAATGTGGCTGTAGAGGGCTGTGGTGGGGTGGGGTGGGGACTTAGGCGATTTTGGGTCAAAAATTAAAATTTTCAAAAGTGGTAAAATTTCGAGTCAAATGAAGGCCCGCATCGAACTCAACAACTTTCGCCATAGAACCACCCACCCAAACTTGCTGTGTCGGATTTATATACTTTCTTTCTCAACCGGATTAAACGACAGACATAGGCCCAACACACATATTATCCCCTTTTGTGCGGAGCATTTTTGTTACCTATATATATATATATATATATATATATATATATATATATATATATATATATAGGTGTAAGGAGGGGAGCCAACTTTACCCCTCCCAAATGTTTTGACTTTCGCGCCTACTTTTGGTTACACCCACTTCACACTTTTGGTTACCCCCCAGCACTTGGGGCCAAAAATTTGGCTAAATTCTGATAAAATTTAGTGTCTGCGAACACATGACAGTCTGCGAATATGTCTCACTGCAGAAACATGAGTGTCTGCGAATATGGGTTGTTCAGCGAAGCTGCTCCATACTAGTGGGCTTTAAACCTTGTCCTCTTGTCATTTACAACCTGCCCCTCCCATATTAACGTTTTAAAACCTAGTCTTATGTCCGCTTAAAACGCAATGTCATCCATATTGCATTTTTCATGCTCCATCGGAGATTTTTATTCTTGTATATTATATATATATACGTATATATATATAATATTCATACTTGTCATTTTCCAGCACTGAAATTTGATTGGTGAAAATCGGCAGTTGGAAAAACATAATGGGAAGTGAGTACATTTTATTTTATTGTTTTATTATATATACTGGGTTTATTCTTGGGAATTTTACTTGGGGCGCCCTCGGGGGGGGAGCGAAAATTTTTCTCAAAACATGCTAAAAAGCGGCAACCCAATAGCATTATTTTTATAGTAATCGCAAAAAGGTTCATTTTTAGGCAAAAATCGATTAAAAATCTCCGGCGAAGCCGGAACATTTTTGAAAGTTTGGGCTTCTGAGCGATTTTTTCAGGGCAAAAGTTTGTACCAAATGGGCACCCACTTTTGGGGGGGAGGGTGTGTATGGGGGGCCCACCCCCACCCCCACTAGAATAAGCCCAGTTATATATTTACATTTAGATTTTATTCTTGCGTGGCCCCTATCATATGAGTCTATAAGGTGCAAAATGACCCATTTTTTGGGTCTGCGCCAAGTTCAACTATGTAGAACGTTTTCATTCAAGCTGTTTACAGTAGCAACTTCTCTGGTATAATTTTACTCTGCCGCGGACAAATAAGCGAAACTAGGGGAAAATGCTCTCGACGGGCAACCAACTTGATAGAATAGGGGAATATTTAGGTGGAAAATACACGGTGCATTTTTACAATTGAGATCCTGCTGAAGCGGAAAAATGCCTTTTCTCAACGACTAAAATGATAGAAAGGAAACAACAGGTTAAGTATGTCTGCAAAGGAAAGAATAAAAACCATGAAAATAAAATAAATTGAAGCACGTAAAGTATTCACCTGACAGGGAGATCAGGAATGTACATAGAGCTTGTAAGAACGATGAAAAATGACAGAATAGAAAATAAAACCAGTTTTGTTTGTGCTTGTTTGTGCGCCGTATATATAGCGCGGCGGGAAAAATACCAATCCGATATGCGGGGAAAAAACTTATCGCCAGTGTGAGTCACCCATATGAGCTAGATCGGATTTTAATAGCCTGTCTTAAAGAGCGTCCAAAACTACCCTAGAGGGTGTATTATTGTAGTTCCCCCTGCCTCTCAGCAAATTTTTTGGGACTTTGAAAATTTTGGAATTTTTGGTCCCAACATGGGGGTCAGGCAGGGTCAACTTTGGGGGGTCACCCTGAACTACTGGAAAGACTTAGCCCAAAACGGATTACAGTTTCACAGAGGATATGTCTCGAACTTCACGATATGCAATTTGGCTCTAATACCTGTGGTGCTACCTGGGGGTGACCTAGACTCGGCGGGAAAAAGACCCATGTGCGGGAAAAAACCCAAATTTTAAAATGAAATTTTTTTCTAACCATTAGCAGCAGAGGAATAATTCATGCATTTCTTAGCTCAGTAGAGCCTCCTGATTAATTTGGTATAGATTTTACCTAGGTTCGACCTTCTATGTGAGGTCCAGGTGGCCAAAATCTGAGATGGCGCCATTTCAAGCCAAATTTTCAAATTTCGCCAAAAACAGCAAATTTTTCACTAAAATAGGTCGGGTTTGGCTTTAAATGCAATAAAAACACGTTTTCTATGTGATAGGATGCTTAAACTGCAGAAATTAAGCAATTTTCAAAAATTTCCAAAATTTGCCTATACGTGTTAAACATACGAAATTTTGTAAAGTCCATTTTACATGATTTTTTGCAAAAATATTGATATTTTATGATTCAGATGTACTAAAAATGACCCGCTCTTTCGAATGGTATAGTCAAAACCGTTCTGGAATGCTTGCAGCAAAAAATTCGGCTGGGTTTTTTTCCCGCCCATGGGTTTTTTCCCGCATTGGGTTTTTCCCATCGGTTTGGTCTGAAATTTCTCACCAACCGTAAGCGATAGAGAGACGTTTTATGGCTCATTTTGAAGCTCTTCGCAAGGCCTCATGGTAGTTATCGTTAGATTTTCGATTTGTCGCTTAATAAAAAAGTTACTGCCAAAATTCGAAAATTTTTTTCCCGCCGCGCTATACAACTACTCCGGAATCTACTCGGCTACTAAAATGACAGAAACCAGCTTTGTACGCCGAAGAGGGAATTATATACTCGACGACTAAAATAACTGAAACCAGCTTTGTCGCCGAATAGGGAATTTCCTCCTTCCGACCTATTCACGCGAACTTTTCGTCGGAAATAGGTAATGATGTGTATATTCTGCTATCATCTGCTAACGTAAGCATAAGGCACATCATCAGATTTTAAGTGCCAATACTGAAGTGACTAGGGGTGATCTTAAGCTGTTCAGTTTTTTGACTCACCCCATCGGTCACCCCTAGTCACCTCCGAAATGGCACTTAAAATGTGTTAATGTGCGTAATGCTTACGTTAGCATGTGCTAGCAGAATATGCACTGTGCACACTATGTATATTCCTATTTCCTCCCGAAGGACGATAAGTTAGTGCGAATAGGTCGAAAGGAGAAAATTCCCAATTCGGCGACAAAGCTGGTTTCTGTTACGTATTTTAGTCGCTGAGAAACGGCATGTTTCCGCTTCAGCAGAATCTCAAATGTAAACATGTGCCGTGTATTTTACATCAGTCTTTCCCTATTGTACCAACTTGGCTGCCCGTTGAGGGCATTTTCCCCCCTAGTTAGATAAAGAAATTTAAATCGAAGACTGGCTTAGAATAATTTGGGGGAATAGTTTTGTTGGGAAATAAATGATGCGAATACCCAGCCGAAGCAATGTGGTGGCGCCCCGCCAATCCGCTCAGGCGCATCGAGAGATTGAGACTGAAGGAAGGAGAGTCACTCAAGTCTGGAGACAAGCTGATCAGAGCATGGTCCCAGCTATCCCACCGGTATTATACGTAAGTAAAATACAGAGTCTAATCCTCCGTACACGTAAATAAATTTGTTTTGTATATTTTTGTTTCAGTCAAATTTCTGGAGTTTATCAAGCCCTTCTGTGGGATTATTCCGGAAGTGTCGAAGCCAGAGAGAAAAGTAGGTTTATTACCAGTTCAGCACCTTATAAGCGAACCCATTCCAGATTAAAAAATCTCGTATTTCGCCACAAAAACGTCTTGAATAAATCTGTTTCATATTATGCTGGACTTTTTAGGCGGAAAAGGGGGGGGGGGACCGAAAGAGGTCTAAAATTGCCAAAATGCAGTACAAAGTAGTCTATTTTTACATACATTATATATACTCCTCTCCTATATCTATGCTAAAAGTGCAAAATTGAGTTTGCTTACCAAAATAGACGATTTTTAACCAAAAAATTCCTGAAGCTGAAAAATTTTTGAAAGTTTTGACCAAAAATCCTTAAGTTTAAGGTGGTGGTATCCTTTTGTGCAGTGCTTTTGTGGTGTTTTTTGAAACGCTATAACTTTCGCAATTTTGGGAGTCGCAAAGAGCTTTATACATCGTTTTAAAGCTTATTTTTCTGTACATCCACATGAGCTTATAGAACTGGCAAAATTAGCAAAAAATAGCAGAAATTTTCTGACAAGCTGACATCTAACAGGATGAATATAGACCAAAAGTTTTTGAACATCGATTTCTCAAAACTGAAGAATCGGCCAAAAGTTCTTTTTGTGCCACGATATGAAGGACATATGGGCCGAGGGACGTTTTTTGGATTTGGCTCAGCAGCTAGGTTTTTTTTTTGGTCAAAAATAGCGTCGTTTGCAGAAATGAACAATAGTTTTGACGACGCCAAAATAAAAATGACGACAGAATGACCAAGCCAAAATGTGGAAGTAGCACTCAAATTTAACAAGAATGCAAAGTTTCTATTACGTTTTAAGAGTGATTTTTTAAAAAATTCTCAAATTTTGGGGGCTTCCGCCCCCAAACCCCCGCTCTATATATATATTGTCTTAGTGATGTTAAGCTTCGACGATGTTTGAACAGTCAATCAGTATATCTATTGTATATATACGAGGCCACAGGCTACGAGTCTTTATGCTACATACTTCAATTGCATTTTTTGATGCAAGTTTCTCTTACCAATTTCGCTGAATATTTTCTTTAAAAACTTTCTCTTCGGATTATCTCAGCTAGACTAGAATGAGAGCGTATATATACGTATGTACCAGGATAGGATGTTTAAGAACGTTTATTGCATAAATGTTATATATAACTACTAGGGTTGGATCTGGAGGGCAGCCCTGTCGTTGCGATTTGAAGGTAAGTAAAGCAAACAGGAAAAACAGAAAAAAGGCATGTCAACAAAATTTCGTGAGCGTTTATATACGTATATTTCCAACGTTTTTATCAGATTTTTGGATGGAAAAAGCTTAAAATGTCGTGCGAGTTTAGCAAAAAATTCTTTTTTTCCCTTCAAAAAGGGTAAACTTTTAAAAATTTTCTTGTTTCTGCAAAATGAAAAGAATTAAAGATTTAAAGGACGATTTCATCTAAAAAGCAAAAATTCTTCAACTTCTGGGGGCTCCGCATTGTGTCGGGCTGTTCTCGTCATTGTTAATGCTAAAAGACATGATACATACATAGACACCAGATATTTGTAGTATATGAGTTACGTAAGTTAGATATATATTCGCGGGACAATACGAAATATGAAGCAACACACGCCAACAAGGTAAAAATTCAACCAAAATTACGAATATAGCCTAAAATCAAAACAAAACTGCATTTCTGCAAAACTTTATTTTTGACGTTGGACAAATAAAAATGACGCTCAGAAAATAAAAATGACGAAAATTTGATGAAATCCGATTTTGAAAAAAAAAACGCTGCTCAGCAGGTCTTAACGGTCGAGAAAATCGTCCAAATGCACAGTAACACGAAATTTCGCAACTTCGCATTGAGTTTTCTTGCTACTCAATATGTTTTAGCCTAAACCAAGGAAAACGTCCCTCCGCAAGAAGTGCGAATTTCGATTCTGCCAAAAATCTCCGGAATCCGTGGAGTAGTTTTTGAGAAATCGATGTTCGAAACAAAATAATCGCATTTTTGGCAAAATGGTTTTTCAGCCAAATCTCTATCTGAAAGCAATAAAAGTCCGGCTAATAGGCATTCATAAAATGTGCATTTGGACGATGTATCGATTGAGTATAATTAAGCCAATTTTGTCCTTTACATGTGGCAGTAATTTTAAAAAACTGATTTCCTCGAAAATGGCCATTTTTTTACCCTAAAAACAGTTTTCTGCTTATACTGACTTAACCACTGGAGATAGCTCAAAGGTTGTAAGAGCAAAAATGTTCATTTTCGAGTCCTCTTTCCAGCCATACCAACCAATCCCGTGTATTGTCTACCTACTGGGAGCTTAAGGCCAAAAACCAAAACTTTCTTATCTTTTGGCCTAAGAATACGGGACTGGTCTAAAATGTTAAAGAGCACGGAAATAGGTTATTTCGTAAGTTTTAGCCCTTGGCGTAAAGGATTAAAGCCGTAGGAGTCAAAAATACCCGATAGGAAACCAGGACCTTAAGATATGGCATTTTCTGGGCACCTTATATATAGTGAGTGGGGGGACGCCCAAAAAAGTGGGGGAGAAGCATTATCTAAAAACCCCAGCTACTATCAAATGCGTACGTAATGTTCATAAAAGGACTGCCAGGGGTTGTGGTAACCCGTATTGTTAGGTTTCTGTTGTTAGATTTACAGGGTATTTTTTAGGGATTGGTTTCCCGGGGGGAGTTTTTTGGCAAAAATGAGCCAAAAATGATATTTTGGGCGTATTTTGCATGGTGAAACACCAAAAGTTTTCAAAAATGCCAGGATTTAAGTTAAAAAATAGCCATGTTTACGAAAAAATCTCCGGCGTAGCCGGAAAATTTTTGAAAATTTGCCCATTTTTGGAAAAAAATATAGACCTCATTAAGGAGGAAGCCCAAAATCCCGGGGGGGGGGGGTCGATTTCGAGGGGAAGGACTTTTCGGGGCCCCCCTGTAAAAAAATACCCTGGATTTTTGTGGGATAGTAAACGGAGCGAAGACGGGAGTCTTTTTCCAAAATGGACACTTGACCAGAAAGCTTGATGGGGAAGGGAGGAGGTCCTAATTTGAGGAGTTGTCTTTGGTTTGCTTGATGTGAGGTCCTCCGCTGATGTGAAGTGATGCATGGTTGTGGTTGTGGTTGTGGTTTTTGTGTTGCAGATTCAGTTTCGAGAGAAGATGCTGTGGACGGCCATCACTCTGTTCATCTTCCTCGTTTGCTGTCAGGTGAGTCATGCCGTCTCCTTTCCCTTCCTCGCTGCTCCCCTGGCCTCCTCCGCGATACGATCGGATGGGGCATCCACCCTGGCTCTCTGGCTTATTCCTTGGCAATTTTTATGGGGGGGGTGGCTCACCCAAAGAACTGGGGGGCATATTGTTAGAAAATGGCTCAACTTTTTGTGTAGAAACTGCTAAAAATCGCTAAAAATGATTAATTTTGGGTATTTTTAAGCTAGTGAAAAGCCTGCAACTTTTTGAAAATTTAGGGTAAAATGGTAAAATTTGGCAGTTTTTGAGGGTATGGGGGAGGTCGGAATTTATGGGGGCTTTTCATGGGGGGCTCCTCGAATGGGGGGAAGTCGCCGAATGGGGGGCAGCCCTCCACCCCACTAGGGATGAGCCAGGCTCTCCGTCCGCCGGTTTTCCAATTTAAGAACAACTTTCTCTGATGGCCGTAATGGCCGAGTGGTAAGGTGTTCGACTAAAGATCTGACGGTCCTAGGTTCGAACCCCCGCTGCCACAAGGCTTTTACAAATCCCCTTGAGCAAGGGACTAAGCACATATCGGTTCGCCGTGGGCTCCAGCCTACCCAGCTGTCTATCCTTAACTGGTCGGTAAATGGGTACCACTGCGGTGGGAAGGTAACAGGAGTCTGTGTTCTGGCGTAATGCCTGATGAAGGGCTGGCCCCCCCTTCCACAGATGTAGTCAACATTAGAGTTGTCGCTCCTGGCTTCGGGCTGTGAATCCGGAGATAAGCACCGGCACCCTATAACCTTCTGTAGGTTGGAGTTCTCTCCAGGGGTCACTTTACCTTTACCTTTTACCTTTCTCTGAGAGAAGCGGAACGTGTAAAGTTGTTTTTAGTAGTCGGCTAAATGGCTCTTATCGTTCTAACAACGTCTGTGAAATCCCTCTTGAAAAAAGTTGACGTTTCCATTCAGGGAGATAGAACGGTCTAGAAGCATTCAGAAATTGATGTGGAATGTGGGTGGCGGAGAGGGATGTTGTGGACGGGTGGGTTCCGCTTAATGGTGTTATATAATAGTTTGCTGGCTTATTCCTTGTCAATTTTTTATGGAGGGGTGGGGCTCACCAAAGGGGGCTATCCAAAAGGGGGGTATAGTTTTAGAAAATCTTTCCGAATTTTTGTAGGTTTTTTGTGTATATATACACTGCTAAAAATCGCTAAAAAATAAATAATTTTGGGTGTTTTTTAAGCTGAAACAGTGAAAATTTAGGTAAAAATCCGGCGAAGCCTGAAAATGAAAATTTAGGGGGGAAATGGTAAAATTTGGCAATTTCTGGGGTTATGGGGGGGTCGAAGTTCGGAATTTATGGGGGGCTCCTCGAATGGGGGGTACCCCCCCACTAGGGATAAGCCATGTTTGTAGACGTGTTCCGTGTTCCTGGATGTGGTTTGGTTTTGTTGTTGCAGATCCCGCTGTTCGGCATCATGTCCTCCGACTCCGCGGACCCCTTCTACTGGATGCGAGTGATTCTGGCCTCCAATCGAGGTATCTCTTACCTTATTTTTGTGTTTGGTCGTTTCTGGGATCGAGGATGGAGGATGGGTGGGTGGGTCTGAGTCTTTCGTGTTCTCTTCTGTCTGCCTGTGTATGTGAGTTTGTGTGTGCTGTGTGTTTGAGGTACCTTGATGGAGCTGGGGATCTCTCCCATCATCACGTCCGGCCTGATCATGCAGCTCCTCGCCGGCGCCAAGATCATCGAGGTCGGAGACACCCCCAAGGACCGCGCCCTCTTCAATGGAGCACAGAAATGTACGTACCATTGTCTTGCTAGCTGTGCTCTCCTCTCTTTTTTGTGTTAGATAGCACTGAAGGGTTGGTTGGGGGAAGTCTTGTGCCAAATAAGGTCCCACTCATGTGGAGGAAAATCTGAAAGTGTGCTGTAATGATCAGTGTGGGACGGGACCTGTTACCCGTTGTATCACCCAGTTAAGTATTGTACAAATTTGTGGTTAGAGTAAGAAGTGGACATTGGTATTATTGTGTGTGTATGACTGTCCAGGTATTCCATTGTCAGGACGAAGCTACAGTCTGTAGTCTTGGCTTTCCCAAGCCCTGGTATATCGTGTGCGGCAACTGAATTTGACATCGTGAAATGTGCTGTTGTGATAATATCTGTTTTGCGTTGTAAGCAGTTGCTATAGACTGAGAAGGTAGTAAATAGGTGGTGTTTGTGTAGAAGTGGAGTGATTGCGATTCCCGTCCAAACGCCGCCACTCCTCACCATTTCCTCCCGGATTTTTCACGGCATTTTTGAAGTAAGCGCGTTAGTAAATTGTGTGTGTTTCAGTGTTCGGCATGGTGATCACGGTGGGCCAGGCGATCGTGTACGTGATGACGGGGATGTACGGGGACCCGGCGGAGATCGGGGCCGGCATCTGTCTCCTCATCATACTACAGGTACTCTCTCTCGCCTCTCTGTTTGTGATGTGCAGTGTGAGGCGCCCTGGGCACCGCTTCCCACCTTCCCTGGTTTGAGTCCCGTAGATGGCAAAGCTCTACTCCTATTCTCGACTCTCACTACCTTTTGTAGCATTCAGCAGTCTCTTTAAAGTGAGCGCCCAGAAATTTTTCAAAATAACACAATTTGCTGTCAAAATTCACCGCAAAGTTAACCAACAAGCTCCAAACGAAAGCAACTTTACCAGACTCGCAGAACCCCCAAACATTCGCCAACGTAACTCTACGGAAACCCTCGAATGCCAACTCCACTGACTCCCTTCCAACTGACTTGCTCAGGCTTGAACTAATTTCTGAGATTAAATTTAGACAAGGCTTGGAGAAATATTGAGCGTGTGTCAAATTTAGTGAGAAGCTAGCTGTGTTGTGCCAGCTTCACAACGTGATCATGTACGTGTGTGTGTCAGGGTATTTTTTTACAGGGGGGGGGCGGCCCCCCCCTGAAATTGATCTCCCCCCCGAAAATGCCTTCCCCCCCCCCGAAATCACCCCCTCCCGGGATTTTTGCTTCCCCCCCCCGGGATTTTTTGGAGGCCCAAATTTTTGCCAAAAATAGGCCAATTTTCAAAAAATTTCCGGCTTCGCTGGAGATTTTTTCGAAAAAATAGCTATTTTTAGCTTAAATCCTGGCATTTTTGAGAACTTTTTGCGTTTCACCATGCAAAATATGCCAAAAAATACCATTTTTTGGCCCATTTTTGCAAAAAAATCTTTCCTCCCCCCCCCGAAAATTTCTTCCCCCCCCCGGGCCCGCCCCCCCCCCTGGGAAGCCCCCCCCCCGAAAAAAATCCCTAAGAAATACCCTGCTGTGTGTGTGTGTGTGTGTGTGTTTCAGTTGGTAGTAGCGGGTCTGATAGTGCTGCTGCTGGACGAGCTCCTCCAGAAGGGCTACGGCCTCGGCTCCGGGATCTCCCTCTTCATCGCGACCAACATCTGCGAGACGATCGTCTGGAAGGCCTTCAGTCCCGCCACTGTCAACACCGGACGAGGTACATTGCCGCCTTTTGTGGTTTTTCCACTGTTTTCCTGTACGTTTATTTAGATAAACTCGCTTTTTCTTTTGAAAATACATCAAAGGTTTGAGATTGAGAAAACCCGCCCCCAGCTTAGAGTTGTGTCCGCCCGCCCCTGGGTTTTTTTTACTGGGGGGGGGGGGGGGGGGGGGGGCGCCCCCCCCCCCACTTTTTGGGTTCCCCCCCACTCGACCTCTTCCCCCCCCCCCACTCGTTCACCTCCCCACTTTTTTGGGCTTCCCCCCCACTCACCCTAAGGTGCCCAGAAAATGCCAAATTTTTAGGATTTTTGGTCAAAATTTTGAAACATTTTCCGGCTTCGCCGGAATTTTTTCGTCAAAAATGGTCTATTTTGGTGCTAAAACTAAATTTTTGAGCACTTTTAAGCTTAGTTATAGCAGTATATGTAGAAAACAGGCTTTTTATACTGTATTTTTGGCATTTTTAGCCCATTTTATTCCCCCCCCACTTTTGGACCCCCCCCCCCCCACTTATTTTTGCCTAGAAAAACCCCAGCGCCCGGGCCTTAAGGCGGTCCTCCGGTCCCGTCCCTGGTTTTTGGGGCGGCAGGCCCGGTCGAGATATTGTTTGCTTTTAAAGTTTTCCAACCTATTTTTGCTGTATATTTGAGTTTAAGCTTACAGAAGCAGCACTGGCTATTGTGTGTCACTGTTTTCTGCATAGCGGTTACGTGTACGTGTTGGTATTTTTAGGAACGGAATTCGAGGGGGCGGTGATCGCCCTGTTCCACCTCCTCGCGACGCGGAACGACAAGATCCGGGCCCTCCGGGAGGCCTTCTACCGACAGAACCTCCCCAATCTCATGAACCTCCTCGCCACCGTACTCATCTTCGCTGTCGTCATCTATTTCCAGGTGCGTCTCCCTCTCCTTTCCTCTCCAATACTCTGCTCATCTCAGATGGATGTGGTATTTGGGTGGGCCCCCCGCCCCGTCCCCCTTGTTCCCTTGTGTTGCACATTTCTGCACAGACAGGCTCCTCGCGTTGCGCCCTCAACAGGAGAGAGTCAGTGTGGGCTCCTTCCCACTTTCCCTTTCCGTTCTGTTACTTCTTGTCTTTCTGTGGATTTGCTTTATTTTTCCTGTTCGAATTTGCATCAATCGAAGTGTCAGTTGCCACTCAGGAGGCCAGGGGCAGTTTCATAAAACTTTTTATTCACTTGACTCGACTACTTGCAGGGTCTAGTTGTCTAGTCAAGCTGCAAATTTGTTTCATAAAACTTATTCAGTCACGCTAGTACTAGCATTGGAATTACGAGTCTAGTAGACAGCTGAGTGCTAGTAGACACAGTTGCTGCTTGCTAGCACCTGTTGCATAAAACTTCCGTTGTTGCTGACTGTCCCGTTACTAGCAACTGTCACGTTCTCTAGTGAATTTTCACTGGAGAACTTTCAGAAAAACTGCCATAACTTCTGCATTTATAAAGCATTTGTTTCGATATTTTTGCAATGCGACGTGAACTATTTTCATAGCCGTGTCCTAAAATTTCAAATGATTTGGTTTACAGGCAGAACAAATAGGATTTTTTAAAGAATTTTCATTATTTTTAGAAAACTGATGCTAGCATGACTTGTAACTCGCACTAGCAGTGCTAGTGCTGCTAGTAGCAGCTGAATCCTAGCTAATTTTTGTCGAGTTCCCAAAAAGTTATATGAAACACTACCTAAGTGCAGTTAGCACCCATCTGTTGCACCCACCAAGTTAAACTTGATAGTGCTAGGTCTGATTTTTGGTGTGCTGATAGTGCTCGAAGAGTGCTATGCAGTGCTAATAGTGCTAGCCTCGAAACCCTTTCTATCGTTCTGTATAAGCGCTCAAAGTTTGAAGTCCGAAACTTTAAATGACTGTAGAAAACGATGGAGAGGGTTTAGAGCCTAGCAGCACTATCAGCACCAAATAGCACTATTCGAGCACTAACTATACACCAAAAATTAGACTCAGCACTTTCAAATTTAACTTGGTGCGTGCAGAAGGGTGGGTGCCAATTGCACCCAGCTGGAAACACTTGCACTTGCAGCTCGCACTAGCTATGCGAGTGAAGTGAAAGTTTTATGAAACTGCCCCCAAGAGTGACTCCTGTAGTGTTTGTATTGTTTAGGGCTTTCGTGTGGACCTCCCGATCAAGTCGGCGCGCTATCGGGGCCAGTACAGCAGCTACCCCATCAAGCTCTTCTACACGAGCAACATACCCATCATCCTCCAGTCCGCGCTCGTCTCCAATCTCTACGTCATCTCACAGGTACCCTTTCGCTAAACTTCCTTCTGGTCTCCAGTCTTGTACCATTTCTGTGCCTGTTGTTTTGTTTGGTGTCCTGTCATTGTTTGTGAGTTTTGTGTTTCAGATGTTGGCGGCCAAGTTTGGAGGGAATTTCTTTGTCAACTTGTTGGGCACCTGGTCTGTAAGTCCACATCCAACTGTAGTCATTCTTTGTTATATAGTTGTTTTACTTTTCGCATTTTCACGTCAGACATGAGGCAGAAGAAGAAGGTTTTTTAGTTGGCACTACTATCTTTTGTTGGTCTCCACCTGAGTGTGTGCTTGTGTGGTTGTTTCAGGATCTGCACGGCGGGGGCTACGCGCGGGCCTACCCGGTGGGCGGTCTCTGCTACTACCTGTCCCCGCCGGAGAGCTTCTCCCAAGTCCTGGAGGACCCCGTCCACTGTCTCCTCTACATCTTCTTCATGCTGGGCTCCTGCGCCTTCTTCTCCAAGACATGGATCGACGTCTCCGGATCCAGTGCCAAGGATGTGAGTCAAATCTCTCTCATTTAGAAGAGAGGGATCTCCACACTTTGGAGGAAATGAATCTCTCAATTAAAGTCTTCATCCAAACTAAAGACAATTTTCCCCCACTGCTTACACTAAATTTTGTCTTTCTTGGCTAAGAAGTGCGAAAGTTCCATTTTTTCAATTTCAAAATGATTTGATCTTTGTCTGGCTATTTTCTAGGGCGGGGGCTAATGGCTACTCGCGGCTCGCTCATCTGAAAATTTTTCGATTGGATTTTTAGGGCCGCTTAGGTGTGAGCTTTTACCTGTGTTTTTGAGAATTTGAAAGTAGATGTGTTGGATTGTTGAGGAAGGGTTAGTATGTGTGTGTATGTGTGTGTGTTGCAGGTGGCGAAGCAGCTGAAGGAGCAGCAGATGGTGATGCGCGGACACCGGGAGAAGTCGATGATCCACGAACTGAATCGGTACATCCCGACGGCCGCCGCCTTCGGAGGACTCTGCATCGGGGCCCTCTCCGTCCTCGCGGACTTCATCGGTAAGTCCCCCCCACTCTCCTTCTTTCATGCTTTATGCAAGAGGGGTCTCCTCACATTTCTCCTCATTCCTACAAGACAATAAAGTTGTCATGACTTGGGCATTTTGAGGATTTTTACACTTTCCTGTCAAAAGCTGGAGCCTTGTGACTTCGCTCATTGTACTGAGACAGAAAGGTATGGTACTCCTCTTCGTCGGACGGATTTCAGTCGTAACAGAACTGACTTCAATTGCGATACTATAGAGTTACACTAACGGCAAGCCTTTATAAAACATTGTTTACAGACATAGCATACGTATACTTAGACCAGGTTGACTGGATTGACGAGTGAGTTGCTGTTGTTGTGTTTCAGGGGCGATCGGGTCCGGGACGGGGATCCTGTTGGCAGTCACGATCATCTACCAGTACTTCGAGATATTCATCAAGGAGCAGGCGGAGATGGGCGGGATGGGGACCTTGCTCTTCTAAGTGGCCCGGCTCCTCCCCCTTCTGGAGTACCCTCCCATTTCCTGGTTACTTTCCCTTCCCATCCACTCTCTCAACAGAACATACATACTGTTCAACCTTAAAAATTATTGATGGATTAGCACACCACTTTGACTTTTGTTTGGTTCCTGTTTTTCCTATTCAGAATATTCGAATTGGGGCTTCATTCGGGGTTTATCTTGTTCAAAATTGATGTCTAGTTATGAAGTTGCGGAGGTGATATTGTTTATTTTATTATTTTGTTGCTGTTGTTTGTTATTGTTATTATATGTACATTGTAAGGAATTAGTGATGAGAGAGCCCATTCGCACCCAACCTGTGCATCCAGTCCAAGTCCAACCCACCCCTTCTATCTATATAATTATTGTTGTTTTTGCTGCTGCTGTATTTAGTTACTGGATTGCTATTTTGCTGTCTGCCTATACGTATACGTATTATATTTATATTGTGTAGGTATCGAAGTAAAAAGCGGAAAATAAATGCAGCTGTGTTTGATCTGTGAACGAATGTTGGTTAGTGGCTAGGTAGGAGGCAGAGTAGCTGATAGGACGAGTGCGACCCGCAGCCTTGCTAGTGCAAATAGCCTCTCAGATAGTAGGCGCATTGAGGCGAATCACGGCTAGCCTTGTCTTTATTTGCGTTTGCACTAAAACGAATCTGGACTAAAAATCAACTGTAAATGACGAGTAGAAGGGGTCCTCTCCTAGCTCTGCCTTGATGTGACGAGCACGTGTGGTTTATTTTGCCTCGACATTTCCCTTTACAGTCATCTTGAAGCATTCGTACGTGGCAGCTAGGAAGGGTACACAGTGTCATCATCTACTCTCAGCCATGGACTGGTTGAGTTTTAGAGGTCTTATTAGTCTCTTGCTGGCGTTCCATTATGAATGAATACAGTGTCAGAAGATCAACCTCCGTTTTTATTAACCAGTTTGTCTAGTTCGATGAGTTCTTGAGTGTTGAAAAAGATGACCTTTATCAATGACTATTGCCAGAAATTGAACCCAGTTGATGTGTTCAATTGATATAAAATTTGTGTGCTGGATCAAGAGTACATAATAGATAAGAGTGTGACACAGGTTCTCTGTTATCAGCTCAAGGTACAGGTAAGCCGTTAACGTGCAGAACATGTACCTGCAGCTGAGAACAAAGAATCTGCCAGTTGTCACACTATGTACTCTTGGTTCGGTTCAGTACTTGAGTTGATGTTGATGGAAATTGGGTAAGTGTTTTGCTCTGTGAAATTCTGAGCGGAAGGGAGAGGTACGAGAGATGCTTCTCAATTAGGACGCATTGGGAGATGAGAAGCAGACGCCTCTGAAGATGGAAGGGACCACGAAACGGGGATGCCGCGTTTACACCTTTCAGAAGAAACCATTCTATTGGAAACCAGGGTTTTTTGCGTCCAGATTTGCGTCTGGACGCAAAGTTTCTTGACTGGACGCAATAAATTTTAACGGGACGCAAACTAGACGCAATATTATTTCGGAAGAAAATTCACTTTTGTAAGAGTAAACACTTTAAATGTTTCCAGTACCAATTCTTTCCGTTTTTTTCCAAAAATTTCTTCGGGTCCTGGGGGCGCCGCTCCCCGACCCCCGGTGTTTCCCACTTTGTCATGGAATGCCAAGGTGCAAGGTGATCCCTCAATGTCACTCAATGTTATTTGTTAAGTTGTTGTCCACCTGCATCCATATCAGATCTTTTCTAACTCGTAAATTTCATTTCGATAAATATATGGATCTTACTAGGTGCATAATCGTGAACATTTAAATTGTTCTCAATCAACAGGTCAGGCAGGATCAAGATTAGTAGTAAAGTAAACCCACGAAACTAACAAATTTGTAACTGTAATTTTTTGGTTCTTCTAAAAACGTTTTTCGCAAAAAATACACAAATGGCAATTTGAAATAATGCAAGACTACCATTTTTTTAAAATTTTCAAATACAAAAAGCCCATGCACGAAAAATTCACGATGAATTTATCGTAACTAGCGTTAATATATAGTATTTACAAATGCTTATAACCGATGTATCGCGAAAAAAATTTACTTGCGTCTGCAAAAAATCTGGAAAATTATACTTCTTCTAAAATGTGTTAGAAATATTTTAGAAAAGCAACATTAGTTTCATGGCATCAAGAGTACATATATAATGATAAGAGTATGACAAGCGTCACACTCTATGCAGTGAAGGGCAAAACTATGCTATGCACGCTATCGGCTGACCCCCCCCACGAATTGACCCCCTCTCATACCGCCCCTATATATGTACGTGGTCAAAACGGGGGTTGCTCACTGCTTTGCATAATTACACGATGAAATAAACAGGGGCCCAATTTGGGGAGGGGGTTTAAGCGTGTATGTTTAACACTTGTATGTAGAAAACGTGCTAAGCGAGTGAGCGACTATGTACCCATATAGGGGCGGTGTGAGAGGGGGTCAATTCGTGGGGGGGGTCAGCCGATAGCGCGCATAGCATAGTTTTGTCCTTCAATGCATACAGTGTGACGCTTGTCATACTCTTATCATTATGTACTCTTGATGGCATGCATTAAAAAGAGAAAATGTTATGCTACATTTTGTTATAAAATGGCTTCTTAACTCCAAGTAATGAATGAGTAATAATGGTGCAAACTTTATGTGACCAAAGCCAAAGGGAATCACCACCTTAGTTTATACTGACTTATTCAAAATTCAAAAATTTACAGATGCAATTAACACAAAATGCATTAGTAGCTTCAGTTAGAATAGATGTAACAGTTGCCAAATTAATCTTTAAACATTTCCATTACGCATTTAAGCCGTAATTTCAAAAAATCTCTAACTTCAGGGGGGCTCCGCCCCCCAGACCCCCCGGTGCTCACTTGCAATTTTGTTATCAAGGATCAGTAGATCTCAGGGTTTCCTAAACCGAATGTATGTTACGTATGTATGTATGTATGTTTTGTATGTATGTTTAATATTTACTACCTTTTTTCTCAATGATATTCCTAAATATTTCATAAATTTTTAATGCTTTAATTAGTTTAACTAACATTGAAATATCGGAATAATGTGTGTCAACGTCAATGTCAATAATATCAAAAATCACTCAAGGCATTCGTTAGATGCAACAGATGCCAAATAAAACCTTTTAAAACATTTCCACTACGGATTATTTTGTAATTTCAAAAAATTCTTCAACTTGGGGGGCTCCCCCGCCGTGTATTTTGGACGTATCTTTTGTAGGTCATCTTAACATCGTACATTAGAGTTAAGCAAATCCGAAAACCAAAAAACTCCTGTTGGAAACGCTGAGTCTGTCACCTCTCTCCCCGCCCGCCATTCCTTATTTATATTTATCTATTTTCGGGGAACTGTGTTTCTAACACGATGTAAAAGAATGTTTAGCCGAGCTGCCTTTTTTCTTGTACTTTGATCGTCATCCGTCTTTCTCTATTTGCATGTTTTCTTCCCATCGTTATCGCTTAACTTGAACAGTCCGGCACTGCTGTTTGCATTGCAGATTGCAGACTGACTGCGTTTTTGCTCTAAATTTCCTAGTTCGAAAATATCTGATATGGATGCAGGTGGACAACAGCTTAACAAATAGCATTGAGCAACATTGAGGCATGACCTTGCACCATGACTAAGTGGGAAACAGCGGGACTTTGGGGCCGGCCCCCCAGGTCACTAAGAATTTTTTGGAAATAACGGAAAGATTGGTACTGGAAACATTTAAAGTTTTTACTCTTACAAAAGTGAATTTTCTCCCGAAATAATGTTGCGTCTAGCTTGCGCCCCGTTAATATTTCATTGCATCCAGATAGGAAACTTTGCGTCCAGACGCACATCTGGACGCAAAACACCCTGGTTTTAAAAACGTTCTGAAGGATCTGGTTGATCAGAAATGTTGACTACAGTGTGCAACGTTTGCGGTGTGGTTTGTAATTTCTAGAAACGAGACGGCTTCTGTTTGTTCTGTAGCTTATGGGTAACCTTGTTTTAATATTATGATTGTTTCATTAGAGTAGCGCTGCAATTTAGCATCCTATTTCCCTTATTCTAAAAAGTTTTGATCGTTTAATCATCCTAGCTTACAATTGCTTACTTGCTAGAGCTATGCAGTTTCTGAAGACCAGGGGCCAATTTCATAAAAAACTTGCAACTTGAACTTGCACTTGAACTTGCACTTGCACTTGAACTGCAAGTTCAAGTTGCCAGTGTTTCATAAAATTTTTCAGCCAACTTGACATTTTTTGGCAAGTTTGCAAGTCTACTTGCGGAACTTGCAACGCAAGTGCAAGTGCAAGTGCAAGTACAAGTTCAAGTTTTATGTAACAAACAACCTGATACTTGCACTATTTTAGTAGTTGCCCTTATAATTAATTAGTTTCTTATTTCGATGTGCTTAAGGTTTGACAGTTATTTATTTCTGTGCTTGATTTTTTCCCAAAGCCCCCCAGATTTTGAAAGTTTGGATGCATTTATATATAATTGTTCTCAAAAGCCAAAAACTCGTCTTGAAACTACTAGAAATGAATTAAATATATATTCGCTACCGTTCTTAACATATTCTTGAAGGGCTCATCTCTGAAAGGTTTAAATTTTGAGACTTTGATCCTGAAAATCTGTGTCACATATCAAATTTTGATATTTAAGATAATTTTTGAGAACATATGGAGTTAATTATGCATGAAAACGAGCTAAATCCGTGACCATTTTATACCAAAGCGAAGGAGGTTATTTTTTATTTACCGAGGGGGTATTTTTTGTCTATTTTTCACCATCTCCGAGTTTTGTCATTTCCACTTTATATTGTTGAGTTCGCGAAACAGAAAAGAGTGTTTGGTTTAAATGATGTTATTGCTCTCAACTGTCCTTCAGCTACGTCATCGATTTGTGTTAAAGAAGAAGTTACCCAAAAAGTATGTCTCACAAAAACAGTCTCACTGTGCAAAAGATAACAGCTCTGTCTGTCACTTTGCACATTAACGATATAATTTAGAGTGCACTTCTTTGGTGTGGTGCAATTCTGTAAATTCAATGAATGGACCGTTTCTAGACTTTGAGAACCAGTCGTTTCAATACTCTTCCCCAGCTACTTATGAAAAATATTCTCAAACATTGCACCTATTTCTAAAAAACTAAACCATCTAAACCATTTCACATATTGTAAACCATTTTAAACCAAGTACACGTATTCAATAAATTTATGTGACTGCTTAGTATAGCAAATTAATGTTGCTGGCGTGAATTTTCCTTTGGTTAAAGAATTAATCATCAAAAGAAGCCGTTTTTAGGTTTTGAAAAAATCATTAGATGCCAGGAACTAGCAGTTCGGTGGAAAATTAGCCGAGACCCAAAACATTGTATCCCAAATATCAGCTGTAAGTTCGTCATGAATTGCGATAGTTATTCAATTTTTTCGATTTTCAAAATCGTTTGATCATTGCCGTTTTTTCAACTTTGGCCATTACTTGCAACCATAGGTTAACGTCGGCGGTCCTAACCCCCCAACGCGGACAAGAGACAAGGGGTAACGAAAAAATGGTCAAAGGATAAGCAAAGATAGACGGAAAAATCTAGTTTTACTCTGAATTTTAAAATGTTTTCGGCTTCGCCGGAATTCTTTAGCTAGAATATATAAGTTTTCGTGAAAATCGGGCAAAATTTTTAAATTTTTCCTAAAAACTGAAGATTCTAATGCATATTTTAATGAAATCAGCGTTAATTTTTCGAAAACTATAACAAATCTATTCTTGAGGTTAAAGCTGAAAATCTCAGTTCAAAGTACAAGCCCACAGGACTCGACACTATGTTAATGTATGCTCGTGACTGCCTCCATGAAAAACATTTCCAATTGAATTCTCCAATTGAATTGAATTGAAAATAGCAAAATCATAAAGTTTAATCTGAGCTGAATCCAACGATATATAAAGTTGTTGTGGCTACAGCTATTCGCATATTTCAGTATAAAATTTCTTTCTTTCTTTCTTTTCTTTCTTTCTTTTTCTTTTATTTTCTTTCTTTCATTTCATTTCTTCCTTTCTTCCTATTTCTTCTACTTTCTTGGTTGTCCACTAAAAATGATTGACAGGCAAAGGGATAAAGTTACACACAAAGGTCAAGTCTATGCAACGGCCTGTTTGACTCATTAAAGTTATGCGCCTTAAGTTGTTGCTAACTTGAGAAAATGAGGGTGGCCTCAAAGAAGCAAGCTAAGCAAAGTGCCTGTTAAGTCAAAGGTTTATGCAATTAAAAGTGACAGCTGGGTAACTGATGACGAAGTTTAAAATCATTCCGTGGACAAAATTTCTTTCATTTTCTTTCATTTCTTTCTTTTTCTTTTCTTTCTTTCTTTTCTTTCTTTCTTTCTTTCTTTTCTTTAAACTGAAATAAGCGAATAGCTGTACAGCTCATGTTGCCCCCGCAGTGAATTTTTAAAGAATTTTCCCTGTTTTGGGTGGAAAGTTGTGATTGCCGCACTGATTGGCCTCAACAGAGTAAACTAGCCAAAAACCATCAGGCATAGGGAATTTTTCAAAAAATCATTATATGGCGTGGCCACGAAAACTGTGGCCCGTGGTTTGATCGTTGGATTCAACTCAGATTTTTAAGACTAAGCCATATCTACCAACTCACATACATTCGAATTGCCGAAATTTTTGTCAAAAAGTGGTATTTTTCGAAATATCGACTCCCAATTTTTAACAAACCGCATAATGAAATCTGACGCAAAAGCGGTCCTGAAAATCCAGTTAAAAGATTTAGATATTCAGAAGCTTAGGGCTCGAGTTCTCTACCATAAACTGTTGTAACAGGAGCTAGAAATTTAATTTGAAAAAAGTTCTGTAACAAGTTACCAAATTTGTTATAGAAGTCAGTTGAGGAAAGATTGAGTTGAGAAAAAAGTAATTGTTTTTGAAAATTGGAGAACAAAACGAGGTATAGTAGATCACAGTTCATGCGATTTTGATTGGGTATGCTGCCGTTCCTGAAAGCAAGAAAAATAAAATTTTATTTTCCAATTTTGGACAAGAAATGGAAGTTTGCAGTTGCTGTAACTTCTTTTATTCCTGAATGAAATTATCTATCAGCGCATTTTTAAAGGATTCAAGAAGGTTCGGATCTTTAGTTCAAGTAGCCCTCACTTTTAATCAACGCCTTCAATTAATACCACTGTCACGATGCATCTCCCCCCCCCCGAAGTCTGACAGAATTACAACGGTACAACTCTTCTCTCCGGAAGTTTTAATGCTACTTTATATAATCCGCATCGAATTACGGAAGGATTGTTTCAGTTTCAGAAGTTTTTACATATTTTCAAATGGTTCAATGCTTCATCTTCTGCTGAAGATAAAGCTAAAATTTATCTGTTTACGGTTTTTCTTGGCTTCTTCTTTCCTCATCTCCATCATTCTTTCTTTTCCTGTCCTCCTTATCAATTCTAATCAGTTTCGCAGTAGAACTTGACGGGGCATGTGGAACAGGATTTTTGGACAATTCAGCATGCAGAGTTGGCGGTTAACACATGTTTTGATGACCGCGAAACTAATTTTGTTAATAATAACCCACTAGAATTTAAGGTAAAGTTGGATACAAGGTTGTTATAAATTCTATAGATTTAGCATGGTAAAGGTAAAACAAAACTAGTAAATTACCTAAGCAAATTTTTGACTTATTTTAGCAGACAGACACTGAATTCGCACTCTTGTTTAACAAATTCCAGCTCTCTTTCCGACATAGTTTGCACTTATTCTGAGCAAATTTTTGAGCGTCTAACAGATGGTAGAATATTGCTTTTTGCCTGCTGTCCATAAAGTAGAGTAACCAAAGAAAAACTGCGTAAGAGTTTTGATTAGTTGCGAAATTAATACACGAAATTAACGAATAAAAATCTAAAACTCTAGAAATAACTCTGACTCTAAAAAAATGCATAAAACGGTCACTTGCAACAAATTGTTCAGTAAAAATAGACTCAACTACTTGCACTGCAAGTGCAAGTTGCAAGTGCAAGTACCGACAACTTTTATGAAACAAACTCTGACTGCAAGTGTTAGCCGGCAACTTGCAACTTGCGGACTTGCAACTTGCGGTTTAAGTGCAAGTACGCAAGTACCACTTGCAGTTTTATGAAACAGTTAACTTGTAACTTGCATGTGCAAGTTGCAACTTGCATATGCAAGTTGCAAGTTTTAAGTTTTATGAAATTGGCCCCTGGGGCCAGTTTCATAAAACTTGAAACTTGCAACTTGCATATGCAAGTTACAAGAAAAGTGTTTCATAAACCCTCAAGTGGGACTTGCGGACTTGCACTTGAACTGCAAGTCGGAAGTCCGCAAGTTGCATGTCCGCTAACACTTGCAGTCAGAATCTGTTTCATAAAAAACGTCAATACATGCACTTGCAACTTGCACTTGCGGTGCAAGTGGTTGAGTGAATTTTCACTGAACAAATGGAACAAAAATTGCTATAACTTATTGTCATTTTAATATTTTTTGGAAAAATTTTGTGACAATACTTGTTGGATTATTGTCGAAATACGGTGTGAATTTTAAGCAATTTCTTTAATTTTTGAAATTTATAAGAATTTTCAAATAATTTTAGTTAATTTTTAAAGATCAGCTACTTGCCATCTTGCACTCGCACTTGCGTTTACAAGCTTTACAAGTCAAGTCTTGCAACTTGCTGAAACACTGACAACTTGAACTTGCAGTTCAAGTGCAAGTGCAAGCTCAAGTGCAAGTTCAAGTTGCAAGACTTTTATGAAATTGGCCCCAGAACGTACATTATTTCTATTATAGTACTAGAATGTGTGGAGTTCCTTTCTTTGGAATCTAAAAGCAAGCATGGGCAGGTCAGAATATTACTGTCTATTATGCTATCACGCTTGTGTCCTAATCCGTTGTAGACATCCGATTGGGCTAAATTCTGCACACATGTTATTCCTAAATACTGTAACTTTATATACCTGATGTGAAACATTTTGGCCGCAGCAGATAGAAGTAATATAGCATCTTGTTAAATTTTTGCTGACAGACACTAAAACTTGCCTTCTTTTTGCCATTATCATTGTTGCCATTTCCATTGTTTAAGGACTAATTTTTGGAATTTGTCAAACTATAACAAAAATACTTCCCGTTGGGTGTCATTATTACAGACTACTTTTCTGGTTGCAAATTGCAGTATTGCTTCCACTATGAAGTAAATTCCTTCCGTTTTCCATTAGTTCAGGTGCGTTAACTTCAATTCAACGTTAATTTAAATGCATCCAGGGTTTTAAGGTGCTGGTATCCTTTTGTGCAGTGCTTTTGTCGTGACTTTTCGAAACGCTATAACTTTCGCAATTTTGGGAGTTGGAAATAGCTTTATACATCGTTTTAAAGCTTATAATCTGTACACTAACATGAGCTTAAGAAACTAGCAAATTTGGCAAATAAATGGCAAAAAATTGCCGACATGCTGACATCTGACAGACTGAATATAGACCAAAAATTTTTGAACATAGATTTCTCAAAACTGTAGAATCGGCCAAAATTTCTTCTTGTGCCATGATATGAAGGACATGTGGGCCGAGGGACATTTTTTTGGATTTGGCTCAGCAAGTCTCAATACTCCAGAAAATCCGGCAAATGCGCGATGACACGAAATTTCGCAACTTTCTATTCAGTTTTCTAACAACTGGAGCTGTTTTAGCTCAAACGAAGAAAAATGTCCCTCCGCAATAGGGCGAATTTTCATTCAGCCAAAAATCACGCGAGTCCATTGGGTAGTTTTTGAGAAATCAGTGTTCAAAACAAAATAATCGCAATTTTGCCAAAATGGTTTTATGGCGAATTCTCTAGCTTAAAGCAACGAACTCCAGCGAATAGGTATTGATAAAATGCGCAATTGGACGGTGTATCGATTGAGTATAAATCAGCCAAAATTGTCTGTAAGATTTGGCAGTAATTTTGAAAAAACCGATTTCTTCAAAAATGGCCATTTTTTGACCCCAAAAGTAGTTTTTGGCTTGTACTGCCTTAACCACTAGAGGTAGCTCAAAAGTTGTAAAAGCAAAAATGTTCATTTTGGTGCCCTCTTTCCAGCCATAACAACCAATCCGGTGTAGCAACTATGTACTGAGAGAATAAGGGCAAAAACCAAAACTTTCTTATCTTTGCACCTAAAAATCCGGGACTGGTCCCAGAATGTTAAAGAGCACGAAAATAATGTATTTGGAAAGTTTCATCTACTTTCATGAAGAATTGAAGCTTGTAGGGTCGAATTTACACAAAGCGATACCAGCACCTTAAGCAGGTGTGCATTCTGGGAAAACGTAATTCAATCCAATGATGGAATAATCAAAACAAGAACTAGCACAGACAACACGGCACCATACATGTGACCCCGCCCCAGACCTGGACCTCACTCCCCTCCCCAAAACGTCCCCTCCTGCTATCGTAATGGACAACTTAATGTAAATCATATACAGTAATCTTACCCGTTCTCCATCGTTACGTTCACTCATTGAGTGTACATATATGGCGGGGGGAAAGTTTGGCTTATCACGATTTTAATTATTTTGCAACCTTAGCTATGTAAGTTTCCTTATCAGATCTATCAGACAAAATGTGGAAGAACCTGTGAGATTTAGTCTCTTATTTTACTTTGTGTTTCATTTAATGTCTTCTATTCATTGCAATTTCGATCAACAGACGATACTTGCCCGCAGTTTGAAGAAAAGAAGTACAGACCATTCTAGTAAAACAACAAATCGCAGATAAAAGAACTGAGAGAAGAGCAATGAGAAATAAACTGTGCATCGTTATAGTACTTGAGCGTAGCTGAACCGGTTCTTGGTCTATAAATCTCTGTTTGGAGTGAACAAATTTGCGCTCTGACGGATGGATAGTTATTGTCCCTTTTGGTATAACAGAAAATCGAAAGCTGTAAAACTGCCTAATCAGAAGATTAGCAGAAAGTAACGTCTATAAGACGCTTTAGTAACGCCTCTGGTTATAAAACCACATACTTTAGTTTTATGGATGTGAATTTACATGTGTCGGATTTTGGAAAGTTATAACTTGTTGTAGCAGATGACAATATTTTAACCATTCACTACTTTGACTATTTTGAAGTCACAGTTGTGTAATTTCTAAATTTGCAGCACTATTTACAGACTAGATACTTCACATTGGCTCACAGTATCTATTTCCGTCAACCTAGAACAAGTTGACTGTCTCTATGTCTTTAGTACAATGTCGTTATGACAGGATCATCAATTGATAGATACACGGATTATAAATAGTCGACTGTTCAGCGAAATTTGATGAAACTGACAATTGCCTTCTACAAGCTATTCCTCAGCTCCCCTCCTGTATTACACTTGCTCTCCTCAGCCGCAACCTTGTGACTCTTAGTAGTATCGTAATTTATCTTTTACCGAGTTTAGCTGAACTTTATGTGCAGAATGTTCAGAACATGCAGAATGTTCAGTGAATTTGAGCCCCCTCCGACTACTTTTCCAAATTTCTTTTACGTAGACGTATTTCTGCTTTATTTTCTCAAAATAGGTAGTTATCGCAGACGACTTAAAGACTGGTCAAAATGGCCCAAGCCAAGACCCATTTTAGAGTATTATCTTTGTAGCCTACCGTGTGCCATTTATATATAGAATATTTAAGAATATTTATTTCTTATTAGAACTAGTCATTATAGATTGAAACTCAAACTTGAATGGTTTGCATTCCGTCTACGGCTTAAGGGGAGACCTCATTTAAATAACTCATAATCCATCTTACTACTATACCCAACGTGCTGACTTAGGTACATACGTATCAAACGTATTACCAAGAGTACATAATAGATAAGAGCGTGACAGCTGGCAGGGTGTCTGTTATCAGCTCAAGGTACACGCTCTGCACGCAAACGGCTGACACCCCCCCCCCCCAAATGTGTACCCAGTACACGTTTCTGTACGCTCACTCGCAGTATCTTTATGTTTGTTAAAGCTCGAAAACACAACGCCTGCGTGCATCCAATTTGTGTCTGCTTCGAGCTTTAGAGCGCAAACATAGCGTGCAAATTTCTTTGAAGTGAGCATACACGTTTGTGGGGTGGGGGGTCAGCCGTTAGCGTGCAGAGCTTGTACCTAGAGTCGATAACAGAGAGCTTGCCTGCTGTCACACTCTTATATATTATGTACTTTTGGTATTACCATCTGTCCCTAGGAAAATTTTTAGTTGCATACAAAATGGTAAGCTAGCACTCGCTATCCAATGTCTGTCAATTATAACGAATAAAAATGCCGTGCTTTTTAAACAGTGAAAATACCACAGCTGCTTGAACTGATCGTACCGAGTAATTCACAGTTTCAAGCTTAGCACAAAAAATAAACGTTTCCAAGGTTGGTTTATATTGAATCAATCCACAAGGAACGCTTTAACGTGTATTACCTGCCTGTGCACATTTGCGCAGGTCACGTATAATTGCTGTATTTGCTGAAACGGTAAAGAGGTAAGAAGCCCGTGAAGTTGTTGTGCATCGCAAAACAATTAAATGCCGTACCATTGGTCAGAAAACCCACGTAAAACAACCAAAAGAACACCAAAGTTCAGAAGCTAAATCCCACGCAATGGGGAAAAGTGTCGGTAGTAAAGTGTATATGAAAAGTTTAGAGTATTTTGATCTTTAGCAGTAATGAACCCTATTTATATTCCCATTTCAGCTGAGCAACACAGATGATGCATTTAATTCCTCTCATTTTCTTTTTTGCTCAAATGTTTGTTGGATTCAACTCGCTTGACTGTAAAAGTAACCAAGACTGCGTTTCATTGAAGAACAGCTTATGTGAAAGACGTCTCTAAACATGTTTGTGCAAGCCCGGCTATAAAATAAAAGATAATAGTCGGGTCGTGAAATTCATACGATTGCTGATGAAACCAGAATGCGCTCCAGACCCAGAACAATGCCGTAGTGATAAAGACTGTCCCAGAGGAAAGGCTTGCGGACGAATTGCTTCGTGTTATTATCTTTATGGTTGCGACTATTTTTTGAAGTGCAGGTAAGGTATTGCAACAAATCAGATTCGCCACAATAAATTTCAAACTGGTAATACGTGGCTCTTTTCATCTGAACAAACTAAATCGATACTTCTTTGTAACTACTAATAAAGGATAGTTTGGCCTTGGCACTTGATTAAACAAGTTTATTTGAAAAGCGAATATGTACGTAATAGTTAATAGGGAAGCAAAGAAGTGTAAGTCGTCGCCGAAGTCACCGGCTTTGACTTTGAAGTCATGGAATTGGATTGATTCAAGCATTACTGAGCTCTTAACTCATTTAAAGCTCAAATTTGATATCAGAATTATTACAAATTCAAATCTTGTTCCATCTGATCCGAAGTCATACACCTGATATCGCAGCACACGACCATGGTTTCGTTTACATTATATGGGACCATACATGTGCTTGGGGAGGGGCTTTCACCCTGGATTTCAGTCCTGGACCTCACCCCCCCCCTCCCCAGAATCCGGATTTTCCATTCTTTTGGGCCAAATACCGGAAAAATCAAGTTTTCCGGCGGCCTTTGGCCGCCGGCTCGCCCCCAAAACTTCCCTTATTGCACATGTCTGTATGGAACCCTAAATCTTGCGTATGCACATAGTTGCAGTGAGTATCGTTTTACAAATAGTTGGAATCTTAATCAACTGGACAGTAGCGAACAGAAATATGCTCCATATGTTTATTAAATATCGTGGACACATTTTGTATAAGATGTACCTATATTATGAACCATATTTAAGAGTAAGAAGCTTGAAAGTTACTTACAGAGCAAAAATGTAGAACAACGTCTTTCAAATGAGTATAAGCATTTCTATGCAGTGGTGTATCGGTTGACATTGGCAAAATTGACGAAAATTGACGAATTGACTCGAAAATGATTCACAAAGAAACTGTATAAGTTCTTTAGTGACGCGCTGTCGAGAAAGTAAAATCCTACCGACTCTTCATCTAACAATTAGAAACCGTACTTTTCAAAGAGATCAGGCAGCTCTTAAAACAGAGTGTGCAGCTGATAATTTCAGTTCGTTTGAAGAAGCTTTAGGAGTTTTTCAGAGACAGGGACAATACAGGATATACTTCTCTGACTTATTACAACAGCTATGATCCTATTTGAGGTGGCACATCAATACCTGCTATTCTTCGTAGGGATCACTGATTGCAATGAAGCAGCAGTTCGCGTTCGTTTCCTATTATATTTTATTCAATCCCTGACTTGGCCACAACCTCATGAAGGTCCTGGCAGAATCTATAGCAGAGGTAGGCTACGAATTGGCCACAACGCCAAGAAGGGTTTGCAAGACCTTTTTCCATATGCATTCAAGTGTATGTCGACACAGCCGGCATTCCTCATTTTAAAACAATTAGGGTCACGCAGTGGTAGCCAATCTGAAAGTAAGCTAAGATGGCTAGCCATCATGTTCTCGTTACACGTCTTGCCAGCCAATTGTTGAGACCGTTTGTAGCTTTATTCGATCTGAAACAAGGTTGCCACTCAACCGAGGAGGCATTTCCGACAGGACCAGGACTTTGCTAGGCTGTTCCTGCAAACACCTCAAATTCGGTTTTTGATCTGATTAACCACTGCCTTTGAGTTCCCCTACTTTCTCGGGAGAACCACTAGATTGCCCGACTAGTACCACAACATTATTAGTGCCTCCAAATGCCAATGCTGTCCTAAATCCTTCGTGTAGATTGTAGGCACCTGATGAGTCCCACAATTAGGGTAGTGGTGCATAACAAGACGGTCCGTATATTCAAATAATGTACTTATGTAATCTGGCACAAGATTCCTGTAACGCTTATTTCAATGCCACAACAGCACAACTTTTACTAGCTAACATTATTAAAACTTGTCCAAATTAATTTGTGCTTTCTCGACGGTTATTTAATCTGCTCTGTCCTTGACTGCAACGAACGGTTTTAAGGTTTCCTTTCATGTGGTTATCTTGGGCTGGTGCGGATTTGCATCCTATCAATTTCGTTGTTTTTATTCAAACAGTGGACATTAAGTGTTGCTGTTGCGGGACTTGTGTTCTATTGTTTATTTAACTAGCATGATTGAACTAACCTAACTAACACGATTGTAAGCCTTTGATGTGTCACATACTCAGGTCAATCTGGCAAAACAAGGCTGTCCGTACATACAAATAATGCACAATAAATCTGGCACAATATTCTTGCAACTCTTATTTCTATACCACAACAGTATATAATTTTTACTAGCCAATATTGTTAAAATTTGTTAAGATTAATTTTATATGATTCTTTAATTTGCAGTAGGTATGTGACGCTAGCTTTGCTTTGAGAACTATTCACCTTCATTTGCCCGCTAGTATGCATGCAAATCTGTGGAAGCAAAGCTGGCAGGTTTACAATCCAATTTAAACTTGTAACTAAATAGTGCAGTTAGCTAGAGTCACGTTCATCGCTTAGGTACTATATGGTTAAGCCATTATGCTCTATCCAAGCAAAGCAGTGCCATCTGAGTAGCTCGATTTATGCTTCTTCTTCTAAACTTGACCTGGCTGCTACCTTCGTACTCACAGATAATACATAATTATTATTATTATTTTTATTATTTTTACTGTTTATTATTATTATTATTATGCAAAAGAGTTAATCTCGTAATCTGAAATTATGCGAAATCGTAAAAGCGGATGCAAAACTTCTATCGGTCAGAGAATATGAAAGCTTTTGAGAAAGAAACAAACGTTAAATACTAACTCAGATTTAATCCATTAGCTAAATTTTTATTTTAACGGTTAAGCATATTTAGAGAAATCATCGGGTACTCAAATAATTCGGTAAGCAGAACAGCCTTAGGAATTCTAACAACATTTTAGTATTTGTCAGCTTAGCACATGACAAGTTAGTTGATAATTAACAGGAACAGTTAGCTGTTTAATTCAGTAGAGTAAAAACGGATAATCTTGTCATAATTACTACGTGTACTTTGTCCTACGCCCACAGATTTTATATTACAGAAAGCGTGGATTGCTACTTTGGGAGTTAATATACTCTGATCCATGCTGTCCTAGTACCGGATACAATATGCCAATATAACTGCTGGAATATTTAGCAGATTCGACATCTATTGATACAAGTTTATACTACTCTTATTGGGCTTGATTTAATGAACTAGCTCCAACTAGCTAGTTTCAAACAGCACGAACAACTACAATGCGAACTTGCCCTAGTTGTCTGGAAACAATGGCGATGGTGTCCAAATTGTCAACTGAAACAAGTAAACCATGACTGGATTACAGTGCCTTATCGAAATTGCACTTTAATAAGATCGGCAAACTTTGAGGCAGAGATCAGAGATCCCAACTAACAGCTACCAGCCCTGTATTCCTTAAGGTGCTGGTTTCCTTTCGGGTATTTTTGACTCATACGAAGAGGACACGAAAATAAACATGTTTGCTTTTACAACCTTTGAGCTATCTCCAATAGTTAAGTCAGTATAACCCAGAAACGACTTTAGGGGTTAAAAATTGTCATTTTCGAGGAAATCAGTTTTTCAAATAACTTCCAAATCTTAGAGACAATCCTCTCTTCTATATACTCAATCGATACATGCTGTAATTGCACATTTTATCAGTGCATACTAGCTGCACTGCAAGCTGTTCGTGTTATCGTGCGTTTGGCCGATTTTCTTGACAGTTATACAGTATATGTATTTTGCCCTTTATGCAGAACTTCAACGCATTAACTTATGAAACGTTGGGAGATGGAAAGAAATCACTACATCACGCCAAAGCTTATGATGATTACATTGAGAGTATTTAGTGAAACTACCAAAGTCGTTTAGTTTTCTGACGTACCAGCTGAATATAGGTCGGCGATCTGCTAACATCGAATTCACAAAACTGCAGAATTTGTTTTCTTGTTCTCTTCCAAAATTTATTTTCGGGCCATGATATGGAAGACATGTGGGAAAACGGAACAAAGAATCAAAACTTTAAAGTCACGACAGTTACATTCACTCCTGGAGAGGAATAAGGTATTCCTAAATTTACTTTTGGCGGAACGCCAGACAGTCTTACAATCAGTATTACAGTTAGTAAGTTAGTTAGAGAAAGTGTCAAAGCTAATTTTTAGTTTACATATTTCAGAGGTGCTGCCACCAATAACATTAGAACTCGGCCCAATCAATACAGTTTGTATTTTCAGTTTCAGTTTCAGAGTGCAACACCGACGAGGACCTGAAGACTACGTGCTCTGGAACTGCATCAAATCAGATGGATTAAATCCTGCCGGGTTTAACCAGAAGTCAGCAACATTAAGTCGACTTTAGGTGAGGAAAGAAATAAGCAAAGTTTGAACCCAACTTCAAAATTTATTTGCTTTAGAGTTTTAAGACAAAAGTGCGGGTTAATTCTGAGACTGCCAAATGTATTTTTAATTTCATTCGCAAAAAATTTCAACTAGGGCTGAGATTGTAAACAGCACTATTAATAATCCCAAAAAGAGTAAACGCTTCTTAAATAACAATCTTTTACGTTGAACGTGAGAATCTGAACTGAAAATGGCAAAATGAGCCGTTGGAGCTACACAACAACAGAAAACTGAGTTTATTGAACAGTGCCAACAAGAACAAGAACCCTTTGTTGGAATTGATTCAAACTATCAGTTTTATGTCAATGACCAATAATTATCTTTGCGATTCCCAACACTAGCTGAATCTAAAGTTCTGGAGCATTCAACTATCTTTTGTGATCAGTAGATCCGGTTTTAGATGCCATTCGCGATGGACTACCAGTCTACGAGACGGATTCAGGGATTTTTAACAAATCTGACCCAAGGAGTTTTGCACTTTGTGCAATTACAATGACAGTAAAGAAACTATAATGTTAAAAGAAAGAAAGAAGCTAGATCCGATCCTTGACTAAGAGTAAACAGCTTGAACCAGATAATGCCAGTTTCTTGCATTGATTTTAAGAACACCAAACCTGATTTTAAATAAGATGTAATTTAGTATACGTTGTTGTAATTAAAGCGGCATTTTGTTTACTTAATACTTTTTATAAGTAGTATTCACATTGATCCAAGCCTGAACTGTGCCTACTGCTTATCATTTAGCCAAAACGAGCATTCTGTGGGGAAATGCAGAGCACCTATGCAGATTGACTTCAGACCTGATGGCTACATAAGTCAGGGCATAAAACGTCGTGCCTACAAAGCTCTGATAAACGACTACGGGCCGATTTCCTCATAAATTAGATAATTAGAAAGTGTCCAAGGAGTATCGAGGTCTCTTGCAAGAGGTGAAAGCTGATTGGGTCACAAGTGCCTCAGCGAAATTGCATTTTGACAAGGCCAAGTGTACGACAAGTTTGTTACAGAGATCAAAGACCTGGCCTATCAAATGCCTGCCCTGTACTCTTACAAAGAAGATTGTTTCGTCCAAGTGGAGCCAGCTATCCCGGAGGCAGGGCCTGGAGAGCGGTCATGGGTTAAATACGTCAGAGGAAACGGCTCAATTGTCAATGCAACCCCCCCAAATTCAACCAAAGCCGCCATAGTTCTGTTAAACCTGGCGATGTATCGCTGGTGTGGGAATATTGTTTCAGACGTTCAAGGGCGAAGACAGCACATTACCGACGCTAGAATGGCAACACTGCTGGAGGTTCGAAACTTCCTCCAGGAAGTCGGGTCCAACGAGGATATGAAAACAATTCTGAAAGCAATAACTCGCGAATAATTGCGCAAAAGTTCCTTTGAATGCAATTGAAAACAATGTGTCTACAAAGCTCTGGAAAACGACTACGATCCTAATTTCCTTATAAATCTCCGCGGACAAGTAGTCGCGTAAGTGTCCAAGGACTACGGAAGTAGTTTACAAGAGGTGAAAGCTGATTGGGTCATAAGTGCCTCAGTGAAATTGCGGCAAATGACAAAATTTACGGCAAGTTTGTGACAAAGATCAAAGACCTGGACTATCAGCTGCCTCCTCTGTACTCTTACAAACAACATTGTTTCGTCCAAGTGGAACCAGCTATCCTGGAGGCCTCAGCTGGGGAGAGCCCCGCCTCCATCTCCGATTTTGCTCATTTTCACATATTTTATAGTCCCAATGGGTCTTCAAAACAAGACAGGTGCATTTTGCGTAATATTGCTTCAATCGTTCTGTAGCACCCATCAAAGGTGACCTTTGCATGTGCTAAACATAGGAAAATGAAAAAGTCAGGTTAAAAAGTTTGTGGCATAAAAATCTTTCGCTGTATGCAAGATACAGCGCTACAACCTTGTTGTAGATGTTAAGGACATATCAGAGAGTATAAATAACCCTTCCGGTACAATTCAAGTCAAAATTTTGTAAAAATGGTACTTTTTGTACCACGAAAAACAGGACCAGCGAAACGTTTTCGCCTGTCCTGCACGATTGGCAAAAGCTACAGAAATCGCTAACAAATAGTTGCACTCTACGCATACACAGAATTCTTATGCCCATAGTTTCAAATTTCTACCATTTGTAGTGGTTTACATTCATTAGCGAGAATTGCTTTAGCGAGAATTGCTTTAGTGAGAATTGCTTTAGTGAGAATTGCTTTAGTGAGAATTGCTTTAGTGAGAATTGCTTTAGAGAGAAAACTTTAATTTGTAATTTTGCTTTAGTGAGAAATTGCTTTAGAGAGAATTGCTTTAGTGAGAAAACCTTCAGTTGATGAAATCTGTGAAAATTATAATTCACATTGCTTTGACTCGTGCCAATTCACTTCAAATCAAATACTTACTTTGATAAAGTAAAACAAATTAATAAATTAAGTAAATAAACAAAGTGATTATTGAAGCAAATAAATAATAAATTAATAAGATTTTTTCCACAGAAAAAATCTATAAGTTAGAACGGGCGCGAAGTTTTCAGTTCCGACTAAACCAAGGCAAATGTCTACTAATAAACTTTATCAAAATACTTGCGCTTAGCTACGGGTTTGTGAGCTTGCACTGTGCTTTATTCAACAAATTTCAAATTTATGCAGTTTTGTAATCATAGAAAGCTAGAATAAAATTGGAGGAGTTTGAAATAAAGTTAACAAATCATAAGTGCTGTTTCTGCAACAGTTTGTGAGCGTTGCTCCTTCTTGCAACTTGCTTGAGTTGTTTTGGATCAGCTACCTTAAAGCTTACCCGTCTAATGCAGCTTCCGCTCGCTTTAGTCTTATACATGGTTTTTCAAATTAAATGTAGAACCGGAACCGATAGACTACAACCGGTTTTGGAACCTGTATCAGGATGAAATTTTCCCCCAGATAATTTCCTGGCCCCGGGGGGGGGGGGAAGATTTCACCGCTTAGCTGTAATTAAATTTTTATATGCAATTTTCTACTTTTCAATTAATTTCTTTTTCAGAATATCTTGAAATGAACTGAATCGAATTTTAAAGGTTGTCCGTCGTAATCGTAACAACAATTGTACAAAAGGGAAGCATCACAATCACATAGTGAAAGGGAAGCCAGCTCCCAACAACTATAATCAGCAAATTTTTGATTATCTACCACAATTTCTTGATTGCTGCAACAATGTTTGGTAAAGTCGCAGTTATAGAAATGATATTCAATAACGGTATGTGCCTGGGTGGCTCAATCGGTAGAGTGTCGGTCTAGTTAACCGAAGGTTGTGGGTTCGATCCCCACATCAGGCCCGAATTTTTCGGGTCTGTGGTGCTGTAGTGACAACTTTCTTTCTATTATCTTGTATCATTCCCAATTTCACCGGTGATATTATTCCGGGGGTAAACTTTCACCGATGATATTTTTCCGGGGTAAAACTTTCACCGGTGAAAACAGGCACATTTTGGACAAAACTTTTTTAATTAAACGAATGATAAATTTTAAGCACATTGGGACAGCTGGCTGAATTTGTCCTGTTTTTGGAAGCTTTTCCAAGTCCCAGAGGCTAGAACCAATATATATATCAGAGAGGACAGAGCTGTTAAGTAGGTTCGATATTTTATACTTTTGTTTTGATGCAGTTGCAATTTTAATGAAAATTTTTAGAATATCAGATTAGTATTATATGTGTTTTAGCATGTATTTTATTTTTAAAGGTAAATTAAATTTTTATTATTAAAACGTTATTGTTTATAACTTATTATAATAATAAATTATAAATTATTATTGCATTATTTATTCAAATTATTATTTACAGATACTATTTATTAATTTAATTTACTTAATAGATGTTATTCTCTATTTATATATATATATATATATATCTATATATATATATATATTATTTCAATAAATCTTGTTTTTAATAGTTCTGTGGCAAATTCTCTGTGAAGCAATTCTCGCTAAAGCAATTCTCTCTAAAGCAATTTCTCTCTAAAGCAAAACTTGTCTTTGGGGCTTTCTCGCTTATGCCAACTTTTGAAATAACGAACGCGCATTTTCTCACTAAAGCAATTCTCGCTAAAGCAATTCTCGCTAATGAATGCACACGTCCCCCTCCCCCTTTCAGCTGTAATATTTTCCCCCTCTAAATGAAACCCAGCCAAACGATGCAGCAAATTTAACTGAGTCAAAACAGCAACTCTGTCGAAATGTTTGTAAGTTGCAAGTAAACTGTTGAAAACAATTGTACATTTTAGTTATTATTTATTTGTTTAATTAATGTTAATTTGCATGTTAACAAGAAAATATTTTTGCACCTGTTTTTATCACTGTTTAAAAAGTACAAAAACTGGTGTTTTTAATTAATTTGTTAGTAATATCAGCTGTTTCAAGAAAACAGCCTTATTAGAAACAACAGTTGTTTATAATTTGCGGTAAGGAAAATTTGTAATTTGTAATTTGTAAAAAACGGTAAAAAGCCTGTAGAAGATCCGAAATTTTACAACTCGTAAAAACTTTAAAAATTAAAGTTCCAAATTATAAGAAAAGCAAAAATTTTAAAAACATTTTTAAAGTTATTAACAGGTCCAAAATTAACTTATTAACAAAACAATTACTAGCAGATTGATCAAAAATTACCAGCTTTTACACTTTTTAACAGTGTTAAAACACATTTTCTGATCAAATTTTTAAAAGGAATTATTCGCTTGTAGACTAACTCCGGTACTAACTGAACTGTTGATCTGGATCGGATCGGATTCGCTTAAATTTTCCGGATCGCCGACCCGGAAAACGAAATATAATTTGACAATTTCGACTAAACTTGGATAAGAAAATCTGGCAAAATTCAAATTAAGGTTTGCATTTTACCTACTTGAATACTTGTTTTTGTATTTTTTGCTGTTCAGACTTCGTCAAGTTCCGCATGTGTCTGCTTAAAATTCAAGTATCAAAACATCCTAATTATAATTTTGAGTATATAACATTGTAGCGACAAAAATGCGAAAACTGAAATCAGTACCTCAGTCATTTTTTTGTAATAATTAGAAACAGTTAAACCTATGACAAAGTTTGGCTCAATTGGCTCAAGTTTAAGCACATCTGAAGCATCAGAGGCAGCAACAATACCCACAAATTATCAACAAATGTTCGTCGGTAGTAAATATGTTAGTTCTCGGACCGATTTCGATTTTTGAAACCGGTTCCGGTTCCGGTTCCGGTTTTACCGGTTCCAACGGAACCGTCACGAGCACTAAAATATGTACATGCGCTATATTCTTCTTCTTCTTCTTCTTCCTATTCCGGGCCCATCGTGCATGGTCTTCAGCAATGTGGAGAATCGACAAACTATCACACGTCTTCGCAGGTTGTGACCAGGACATCCGGAAAGACCAGGATATTGAAACCGGGACCAACCGCTCGGCAGCAAAATTTAAGGAATGGCTGATTTGGCACAACAGACAACCCTCAATCCAGCACACGTCTAAGCCAAATCATCCGGAAAGACCAGGATAGATTCAGCTCGGCAGCATAATTTAAGGATTCAGAATAAGGATTTGAGTCATGCCCCCGGGAGTTGGAATCCATTAGCGCCGTTGGCCAGACGGATGCCAGGGGACACCTGTGGGAATCTCCATTTGATGGGGCCCATGTCCATCGGATTTCCCACGGAGGTGGTTCCAAGCCCCCCCCCCCCTCATGCGCTATATCAACAGTGACACTAAGTCAATGTTGCACCACCTTGATAATTTGTGAAGTGTAATAAATTTGCAACACAAAATGCTATAATAAAGTAACCAGGGTAACGTCAAGATCGACAAAGATCTAACTGATTTCGGCAAAATAAAATGACGGCCATAGAATTTTCCCAATTTTATAAATCATCTGACTTTTGGGTTTAACAAAATTATGACGTCCCTAAAAAGGTTTGAACAGTATATGAAGATTTACCTTTTTGTTGACGAAGGTTCAGAGTTGAAACTGACATAAACCTGTTTTGAAATAGTTAAGTTTGAAATTTCTAATTACTTTAGAATTAATTTCCGGTAAAAGCTAGCTTCAGGCAAAAGTCACCTGTCAAAACCGTGACAACATCTTAATTTTAATAGTCATGAGAACTGCCAGAAGCGATAAAATTTTCGTTTGTCAATGACAACTTAAGACTCTGCTAAACATATTTTCTGCAAAAATAAATTAAATAAACAAGTCGGCCCCAGAAGGGGCAGTATTCCTTTGTGGACCTTTTCTTTATTCAATTGCTAGATTGTTTTCGTTTGAAGCTTTTTATAGTGTTAGAAACTACCGGTTTAGTTTCACTTGACTTCCCTCATCAGGGAGAGCAGGTCTATGCCGGGCTGAACTTGTGATGTCCAGCCCAAGCGAGTACCTAATCTAATTCCCTAACGCACCCATGTGTAGCTCTCAAGCTACACTGGTGCTCAAAAATCTGCAATCGTTTAGATTGCTGACAGCCGACGACTGCGCGAAGGCTCTCAGATCTGCCGCTTAAATAGACTCCAAAACCTAATTTGCATAATTCGAATGCAAAAAAATCTGACCTAAGCTAGCCCTGTGCTGAAGATAGGGCTTCTGAATAGAGAAATGACTCACATTGCACTAAACATACAAGTTTCCATTTTATACATTCCTGCTCCAGCAGGAATAAGCAGGAATAAAAATCTTTAAACGGTAACGGCATAATGGTCCTGTAGAGAAGAACGTGTTTGCCGAAAGAAGATAAAAATCAACCGTTGCTTGCGCACGTGCAGTTTAAGCTGAATTGTGAACTATTTTTGGTGTAATAAAGTGATTTTCCAAAGAACTTGATCAAACTGAAACTACCGTATACTGAAACTCCAGTCCAGCAAGAGAAATTCATAATGACAAGAGTACATAATGATAAGAGTATGACACTAGGCCTAGTCTCTGTTATCAAAGCCAAAACTAAGATCTGTCCGCTAACAGTTGACCTCCCCCTCACAAATTGGATCCATCACTTCAAACATATTTGGCCGCTGCGCTGGCATGCTAAAGCTCAAAAACACTACTACTCAGTTGGTTCAATGTGCGTCTGTTGTCAGCTTTAGAACACAACCATAGTGTGGGAATTTCTTTGAAGTGATGGGTCCAATTTGTGGGGTGGGGGTCAGCTGTTAACTCACACAGCATAGATTTTGCTCTAATAACAGAGACTAGGCTTAGTGTCATACTCTTACAATTATTGATAATGATAAGTGATAGTACTCTTGATAATGATGACTGATAAGACTATGACAATAAGGCTACTCGCTATGACAAAAGCAAAGCTGCTCTGCCCCAAGAGTTCATAATGCTATACGCGAAGAGTTCTACTAGAGGAATTCTCTGCATTGCATAGCGTAACGGTGTTCCAACCACAATACGAGAACGTCAACACACACCCTCACTTCCGATTGTCACCAACAGCCAATCAAACTGCGGAACCTCCCCCAGTTTTGGTGTAGAGTGGAGCAGCGGATCACGATAGATCGAGTCGATCTTATTACCAAAATAGGGTCCCCGTTGCGCACGGGGGGGGGGTGCGTCGCTAAAGAGCAACCCATTATCGAGGGTGCAACAATCAAAGTTAACCTGCCATGGGAATTCTTCTTCTTCTATAAGTCTGCCTGTCTATAACCGTTTGTCTATTAGTGTCTAATATTCTTGGAAATTGACCTCCCGACCCCTCACTCGCGAATATATATATGAGAACAGAGATCGTGCCTGTCTCCCTCCGTATGCTTGAACCGACAGAACCCCCTGGTGTGGAGGGGGTCCAAGCTTGAGCTAAGGATGTACAAAAGCACAAATCGAGTTCCTGACCCCCGTTTAGGATTCTGTATCCATATAGATACGGTTTCAGTTGTATAGTGTCTTGTGAGGGTTGAGTAGGCGATAGCTTGAAGAGCAAAGATTTCTTTCTTTCTTGTCTTCGTCTTTTGTCTCAATTCTTGAGCCCACACAACTTTGGAGAGCTTAACTGGTTCCTGCTTAGTGGTAATGGCCAATTTTAAATCCCAGACGATCTTACGAGTGACCGCCTTCAAGTTTGTACTCCATTGTCATACTCTTATCTATTATGTACTCTTGACACAAACATCATAAGGACATAGTTACAAAGTTGAAAAGACAACTAAACTTTGTTTGTAACACTGATGCAGTTTGCTAACGGCAGAAAGTCTGACAGCATTTTCAAACTTCCAAAATTTGTTTTTTTCTAAAATCGCCTGTGATCGGACAGAAAAACGCCGGAGGCTTTAAACTGTCGACGTGACGCCTTCGACAAAATGAATTAGCTAGCTCGTGCGAAATGTTTGTATGTCAAAATAGGCGGAACTTTAAACTGGTACTAAAATCGGCAGTGTCAATGTCTTAGCACAAGGATTCAGTAAAGTCTCGTGCAAACAGTTGAGATTTTGTTATTGTTGTTGTTTGCATTAAGAGGAAAATAAAAAATGCACTCCAGGAATCTGCTAGTCAAAAACAACTCAACCAAATTGCCAGAAGTTTGGTTAAAGCCGGCTAGCAGGCCGAAGAAGGTTTTTATGGAAAAACTGAAAGACTCGACCTGCTCGGTTTTCTATCATTTAAGGCCGGTTCACACTAGCGCACAAGCACAAGCACAGGCACAAGCACAGGAACAAGCACAAGCACAAAATGAAAACATTCACACTGGGGCACAAGCATAGCCAATAGAATTTGAAATTCAGCATGGCCACGCCTTATGTGCATAGTGCAAAACAATTTTCATTGGCTACAGGCGTTGTGCTTGTGCAAAAAGTTAAACTGCATTCAACTCTGCGTTGTGCTTGTGCTTGTGCTTGTGCCTGTGCTTGTGCTTTTGTGCTTGCTTTAGTGTGAACCGGGCTTTACAGTTGGACAGATCGCCATATTAGGGATACAGAACTAGGCTGCAGGCAGAAACCAGGGACAGTTTCATAAACAGATTACTAGCTTGCGAGTTTTAGTAGGCAAGTACTCACATGGCGAGTGCTAGTTAGGTACAAATGAAAGTACCTGTAGCAGCCAGCAGCTACGTATACTCGTACTTCGCTACCTACTGGACATCTATCGCAATTCTAATGCTAAAGTCTAGCAAATTTAAACTGGACCAAACAGTGAAATTTCCGGAGCATG
>JASAND010027658.1:0-11929 GCA_030248195.1 Trissonchulus latispiculum | reverse complement strand
TGTACTTCGTTCAGTTACGTATTGCTAGCAGTTAATCATCCTTATTGGTATCTATATTGCCTATTAAATTCGTAAGTCCTTAAAGTAAATCAATGATGCCGTTGTTTATCTTTTACTAGGGTAGGCTATTTAGTTAGGACTTTCTTTTCGCGACGGTTGCACCCTTTAGGGTTTACCTGCAATAGATACGCCTCTTTAATTACCGGTAGATACCGGACAGTTTGCCGGTAGTTAATAAAATTATTATGCTGATGTGTTTTCTGAGCAAAAATCATCATATATAGGAAACCTTAAATAATTTCCATAATGTAGCCTGATTTTATTGTATAAAACGTATTTTACGTGTTAGTTGCTTAACAGTTAACGATTACAAGTATTAAATTGACACTATAGCGTGATACTCTTGAGCTGAGTTGTCAAAGGGTCAAAAGGTCAACAGTTATTAGTTTTCTTGTCATTGTTATTGTTGTAAAAAATTAAAATCATGATTGAAAGATGTGAAGTAAAGCGTCCAGGGCGGGGATCGAACCGCCGAGCTTTGGATTAGAAGTAGAACGCTCTACCGCTTGCTCCACATCTCCGGACAGCGAGATTATCACGCTGATTTCAACCTTTCTGGGTTGCTGATATTTAACTTTGTTGCCGTTGTTGTTGTTGTTGTTCATGTTAACCGATTTTTAAAAAAATCAATAAACATGCAAAATAAATACTAACCTTGTCCGTTCAATTTGCAGCCTTCAAAGTGAGCACCGACTACTCTTTGTAAGGTAGCAGCACAGAGAATATAGTATGCTATTATTATCACCATTCGAAGCGGTTGTTCAGCAACACCGCACACATAGACCAATACTTCTGATTAATATAAACTAATATTTTGGTTCTCGACAATTATATTTGCCTATTCTGTTGCTACAATCAGGAAATCGAAGATCTTTTGTCATATGTATGTAGAACCGATTTAGTCAAGCTGTTGATTTAGTATATCCAAGAGTACATAATTAAGAGTATGAAACTCTTACACTAGCATGTACAAATCATGCTAGGTATGCTCGGTTCATTAACTCGGGACCCCCCCCCCGTAACGGCCGGGGGGTCCTACTTTGCACTAATTACACGCTTTCATATAAGCGTGTGTCTGCTCGCTGATTGGCCCACTAGCCTAAGGCTTACTGTAGGTAATTTATTAGTTATTTTTTTATCAATTTTTACATCATTGGAAAGAGCAGAAAAAATGCTACAAAGTTGTCGAATTAGTTTTTTGATTGTACTAACCTAATTAAAGTTATTATTAATTAATTAAAAATAACTAATAAATTACCTACAGTAAGCCTTAGGCTACATAGTGGGCCAATCAGCGAGCAGTCACACGCTTATATGAAAGCGTGTAATTAGTGCAAAGTGGGACCCCCCCCGGAAGTTACGGGGGGGGGGGGGTCCCGAGTTAATGAACCGAGCAAACCTGGCATGATTTGTACATGCTGGTGTAAGAGTTTCATACTCTTTATTATGTACTCTTGGTATATCCTATTGCATAGCATGGTGTTTGCTCTGATAACAGAGAGCCTGTCTACCAGGGATGGAAACTGGGTCATGGGTCATTGGGTCATGGGTCGTTTGGGTCGCTATTTTTGCATGGGTCACTGGGTCTTGGGTCACTAATTTTGGAAAACCTTTGGGTCAGGGTGGGTCTGGGTCAAGCTTCCTATGGGTCACTTTGGGTCTGGGTCAGCAATTTTAGTGGGTCATTTTTGGGTCTGGGTCACAGAGGTCTTGTCAAATCTTTAAAGTTTCAATTTCTGTGGTGGCAGTTTAAGTTTAGCTAGTTTTAAAGGTAAGCCAACCATTTCAGAAAAGTTTTTGCGCCTTCGGCGCGATCACTTACTAATTAGTTAATAGAAAAAGTTATTAGAAATTACTAGAGTTAGGTGTGACTTGCTCTGCCATTCTATGTGAGTCGGGTCACATAGTAAAAGCACGTATACCACGGTGGATACATTTCTGTCGATGTCGATTTTAAAAGTTTACAGAATCAACTACTTAGGTTTCAAACGCAAAATGGCCAGCAAAATGCTGCAGTGACAATTATTTTTCAATTCCATCATTATTGAAAAAGTAATGAAAAGTTTCTAATTTGAGCTAATTTTTCAAATGTTAAGGCTAGCTAAACGGTTTTGAAACGTTTTAAATGCGTAAAAACCGACAAATGCTTTCAAAAAAATTGAAAATTTTAAACTTTTGAATTTGTATACTAACGTGCAAAATTTTAAAGTTATGAGACAAAAAAATTAAAAGTTAGGTCCTTTTGATAATGATTGCCACATTTTCTTTCAATAGAAAACCTTGTCTGGGCGTGCATATTTAGTAATTCAAAATTGAAATTGCCGGACCAATTAGCTGGTTTTTTTGTAAGAAAAAACTATTGATCTAGGTTCACAAAATGAGTGGAATGTACTTATTCTTGCATCTTTCCAAAAATTAAGAAAGTTAGAAAGTTCAGAAACACTGCACAATGGGGCAATCTCGGTTAGGTCAGTCCGTGTAACGTTCTTCTATTGGGTCACTTGGGTCTGGGTCACAAAAATTCTTCGGTCAGTTGGGTCTGGGTCACGAAACCGTTTGGGTCATTTGGATCTGGGTCACTAAATTTTAAAATTTTATGGGTCACCTTGGGTCTGGGTCAAATTTGCGTTTGGGTCGAGTGGGTCATGGGTCACAAAAAGTGACCCAGTTTCCATCCCTGCTGTCTACTGTCTCACTCTTATCAAGAGTGCATAATTGCACTATATATAAGAAGAAGAGTAAGCCACTAGAGGGCTTCGCTTCTTGGCATTGCGTAACGGTGCTCCGCCCACAATAAGCGAATGTTCCCCCGTTTGGTGAGGGGGTAGCCAAAAGCCAATCAGATTGCAGAAACACCCCCCCCCCTCCGTTTGGGGGGGGGGGTCTAGCAAAGAATTACGGTAGTTTTTGTTCTATTCGAAAATGGGTCCCCGTTTGGGGGGTCACAAAATGTGGTCCCCGTTTGGGGGGGGTCGCCAACAGCCAATCAGAATGAGACAAACTTTGCCTGCTTGAGCAACCCCACCCGCAAACGGGGACCTCTTTCAGCGACCCCCCCCCCCAAACGGGAACCACTTTTGTCTACCCCCCCCCATCTACCAAACGGAGGGGGTATAGGCTGTCGAACCCCCCAAACGGGGGGACATTCGCGTATTGTGGTCGGAGCACCGTTACGCAATGCCAAGAAGAGGAGCCCTCTAGTGGCTTACCTACTCTTCTTCTAATATATTGAAGAAAATCATGGACTCTTGCTCTTATCATTATGCACTCTTGATGGAAACGAGTAACTGTTAGCAACTGTTAGTGACTTGTTATACTGTTAGGAGAGCTAAGTGTCTAAATTTGTGTTCTTGCTAGTTGGCATAGTTCAATAATTAAATGGTAAATGGTAAATTTATGGTAAATGGTAAATGGTAAATGGTAAAATTTATGTAAACATTGGTAAATATTTGAAGGACGTAATGAAAAATAGCCAAAAGAAAAATTGAACTGCAGGTTCGCTAACCACTAAAGTGTTCAAGCTAGCGATAAGATTTCTGTAGCTGAATGGAACATTGACTGTTATATCTGTGAAATCTGTGAGAGAAAGCCCGTACTGTACAGATAAAATAATTCACTACTATGGTGAAAAACTGGGCGTAGGATTGAAAGATGTGAAGAAAAGTGTGTCCAGGGCAGTGATCGAACCCGAACTGGCTGATTTGAAGGCGAAAACTCCCTATCACTCGTCCCCGGACAGCGAGACTAGATCATTACACTGATTTCAACCTTTCTGAGTTGCTGATATTGAACAACACTTCTGATAGGATCCAAATTGGAGAGCTTGCTTTTCTCCTCAAAACTGCTACAATGTTCGCGTTCGTGAATGAAATTTGGCACTCCCATATGCTTTAGCTTCTGACAGTCTATCAAAATCCTCAAAATACAAAGCACTATTGACTTATGATTTGTCTATTTATAAATTCATTGACTGGAATGACGCTTTAACATTCTGGGACCAGTCCCACATTTTTAGGTGACACGATAAATTTTTGGTTTTTGGCACTATACTCTCAGTTGATAGTAGATACATTGGTTGTGATTAATGGAAAGAGGGTACAAAAACAAACAAAAGTTTGCTTTTACAACCCTCGAGCTATCTCTAGTGGTTAAGTCAGTATAAGCCAAAAACCAATTTTGGGGTTAAAAAATGGCCATTTTCGAGGAAATCAGTTTTTTCAAAATTACTGCCAAATCCTAAGCACAATTTTCGTTTATTTATACTCAAACTACACGCGGTGTAATTGCCCATTTTATCAGTGCCTGCCTATTAGCTGGGATTCGTTGCTTTAAGCTAGAGATTTGGCCGAAAAACCATTTTGGCAAACCTGCGATTGTTTTGTTTTGAACATCGATTTCTCAAAAACTACCCAATGGATTTGCCTGATGTTTTGGCTGGATGAAAATTCGCCCTATTGTGGAGGGACATTTTCCTTGGTTTGAGCTAAAACATCTCCAGTTGCGAAACTGAATACAAAGTTGCGAAATTTCGTGTCACAGCACATTTACCGGATTTTCTGGAGTATTGAGGCTTGTTGACCCAAATCCAAAAAAATGTCCCTCGGCCCATATGTCCTTTACATCATGGCACAAGAAAAAATTTTGGCCGATTCTACAGTTTTGAGAAATCGATGTTCAAAAATTTTTGGTCTGTATTCAGCATATCAGATGTCAATATGCCAGAAATGTTTTGCAAGTTTTGTGCTAATTTTGTTACTTTCGTAAGCTCACAGGAATGTACAGGTTATAAGCTTTAAAATGATGTATAAAGCTCTTTTCAACTCCCAAAATTGCGAGTTACAGCTAGTGTTTGAGGCCGGCCGGGGTTTCACCGGCCGGCTGCCGGCCGGCCCGGCCGCACCCATCGGCCGGTGAGCCCGTAAGCCGGCCGGCGGCCGGCCGGCCGGCCGGCTACCGGCCTAGAGCAGTTTGCAGTGCAGTTATTATAACTGCTAAGATATTTATTTTCGGATATTATCTTAGAAAAATAGCACAGCATAGCATAAAAAATTAGCAAAACTAGATTTGGAGTCCATTTTAAGCTTAGTTGATCTATTTTGTAAATTTCTGATTGGTGATTTGTATCCCAGCCGGCGGCCGGCCGGCCGGCGAACAAAAGTCGTCGGCCGGCGGCCGGCCGCCGGCCGGCTGAAGCCGGCCGGTCTCAAACACTAGTTACAGCCTTTCAAACAATCACCACAAAAGCACTGCACAAATGGACACCACCACCTTAAGCAACATTTTATCCAATTCATTCAGTAATTAATAAATGGCTGTGCTGAGTTTGCTTTACCGTAGATGGAGCTAGTTGCAAAAAGGGAACAAGAAAAAACAAACTTTGTTAACAGTTATTGATTAGAAACGAGTTAAGGACCGATCCGACTACACAACATGTTGAACCTATTTGGGAATTTCGTTGATTGTTGTTGTTGTTGTTTGCTGCATTAGACATCACAATGTGATGATCATCACCCGAAGGTGCAAAGTGTTAGTCAGGAAACTGGCCCCGTAAGGTTGGTCAAAAACAACTCAACCAAGTTGCCAGAAGGAGTCTCAAAGCCTGTTCGACATCACGACGGATGATGTCTCCTCCTTTTTAAGAAACATGCTCCGTCGGCCTCGGCGTTGCCATATCTGGCGGCTAGCCCGAGGAGCAGCACACAGCACAAGTCTTCAATGCAAAGATAATGGCAGTAACAGCCTTTGCACCGAACTGAAAAGATCTCTAAGTGTGCTGTTCAATGATATATCCTAATACGGGTGGAAGCACAGCGATTGAGTTCGCACTGTCCTCCCGGTCCTTCCTCGGAATCAGCATGGCAGCCTTATCCTCCGGAACCCGCAAGAAGGCAAGTATCAGTGAATGGTTCAGTGTCTTGTGTCTTGTACAAATGACATTGTACAAGACATTGCTATGATGTATGAAATCACCTCCATGTGAATCTATATACAGTGAGCACCAATGATGTAGAAGTTGTGGGCTCTTCTCTCCTGGCTCCGTGGTGTAGTGGTTGCACGCCTAACTGCAGTTCGGGAGGTCCGTGGTTCGATTTTTGACGGAGTCAAATCTTTACACCTATGCATCTACGGAATCTCTAGCGGTTGACTGCCAATCACTTGGCATTTGAATTCTACAACTTTGGGTTTCCTTGGTCAAAGAAATTCCTGAATTCAGTGACGAACAAAGGCTGTTATGGCAATACAAGGACAAAACTGACTCTGCAAAAGTCATCTTAAGAAATTCCTTCCAATGGTTCAGTAGTGTAATTATGAAGGTAATTTGCGTCAACCGAGGTGAGGTGTTTTATTCAGGACTGCTTCTGGGCAGAAGCCTGCAAAAACTGACAACCAATTTCGGTTTGCGTTGCCTAATGCCCATATCTGATGTCACAATTCTAATTGAGTAAACTGAGACGATCATTTATTATCATCAGTACTATATCGTATTAAGAATTTGACAAGCGTCACACTCTATGTAGTGAAGGCTAAAACTATGCGATGCGCGCTAACGGCTTACCCCCCCCCCCACAAATTGACCCCCTCTCACACCGCCCCTATATGGGTACATAGTTCCAAACGGGGGTCGCTCACTCGCTTAGTATATTTTGTACATCTATGTGTTAAGCATACACGCTTGCACCCCCTCCCCAACTGGGGCCCCTGTTAATTTCAGCGTGTAATTATGCAAAGCAGCGAGCGACCCCCGTTTGGACCACGTACCCATATAGGGGCGATGTGAGAGGGGGTCAATTTGTGGGGGGGGGGTAAGCCGTTAGCGCGCATCGCATAGTTTTAGCCTTCATTGCATAGAATGTGACGCTTGTCACACTCTTATCATTACGTACTCTTGATATCATCACTAAAGTCTGACCAAAAATTCTTGGAACCGAAATGTGAGCGGCTGTCCTGAGTTATCATTTGAAGGTAGCCTATACAATGTATATATTTTTCGAATCCTCAGGAACCCGAGATTTCGAAAATCCGAAAAATTCCGAAATTCCGGATTTCATTCACGGAAAATTTAAAATTTTTAGTTTTTCGCCAAATTTTTATCGCAATCAAAATTTCGTTCTCACAGTCGAATAGAGCTGGTCCCGCTACACATTTTTGCTCTTAGAAGATTTTCACGAAAATGCACCCAATTTCCGGAATTCCGGGTTTTCTAAATTACCGGATTTTAAAAATTTCCTCCAATACCCTCAAGATGGGTATCATTCGAAAGCTCTTATCGAGCTGAACAACTTTTGTAATAGAACGAACTCGTGAAAATGCACTCAATTCCCGGAATTCGCGAAAACCGGATTTTCCGGATTTTAAAAATTTTCTCCAATACCCACAATATGGGTATCATTCGAGAAGCTCTTGATGAGCTGAACAAATCTTGTAATAGAACCAATGTCTGAAAATGCACCTATATCCCGGAATTCACAAATTCGGATTTCACTCTAGCTTGGAAGTTTTTCGTGAATTCCGAGAACTGGGCTCATTTCTGCAAGTTGGTTCTATTACAAGATTTGTTCAGCTCATCAACAGCTCTCGAATGATACCCATATTGTGGGTATTGGAGAAAATTTTTAAAATCCGGAAAATCCGGTTTTCGCGAATTCCGGGAATTTAGTGCATTTTCACGAGTTCGTTCTATTACAAAAGTTGTTCAGCTCGATAAGAACATTTCGAATGATAGCATCTTGAGGGTATTGGAAGGAAATTTTAAAAATCCGGTAATTTACAAAAACCCGGAATTCCGGAAATTGGGTATTTTTCGTGAAGCTTCTAAGAGCAAAAATGTGTAGCGGGACCAGCTCTATTCGACTGTGAGAACCAAATCTTGATTGCGATAAAAACTTGGCGAAAAACTAAAAATTTTAAATTTTCCGTGAATGAATTCCGGAATTTCGGATTTTTTCGAATTTTCGAAATCTCGGGTTCCTGAGGATTCGAAAAATATATACTTTATATAGGCTACCTTCAATTGATAACTCAGGACAGCCGCTCACATTTCGGTTCCAAGAATTTTTGGTCAGACTTTAGTATATCGTATTAAGAATTTGACAAGCGTACACTCTATGTAGTGAAGGCCAAAACTATGCTATGCGCGCTATCGGCTTATTCCCCTCACAAATTGACCACCCTCCCTCTCGCACCGGCCCTATATGGATACATAGCTCCAAACTGGGGTCGCTCACTCGCTTAATACATTTTCTACATGTAAGTGCTAAACACGCACACTTAGACCCTCTCCCAATTGGGGCCTGTTAATTTAATAATGCAAATCAGTGAGCTAACCTTACTTTGTTCCCGTACCAATACAAGGGCGGCGGGACAGGGGATCGATTTGTGGGAGGATCAGCCGATAGCGCGCGTAGCATAGTTTTGGCCTTCACTCTCGACCCGAATTTTAAAATCTTCAATTTTAAAAGAATTTAAAGTTCTACGTTTCATGAATTATTTAATTTCATACAGATGCTATCTTAAAATACATGTTTAATTAAAACGATTTAGTTATAAAGTTATATATATATAGTTATTAATACAAATGACCCCAGTCACGCCCAAGGCAGTAATCATCGTTCACCCGATAACTACTGCCCCCCGCTTGGTAATAGCAACTAAGATGGCTTAAAGCTACGTGTAGCCCGCTCGTTGGACTTAGGGGAAAAATAGGCTGCAGAAGGAGGAGTGGAAGGGGAGGCGAGCTCTCATATAGGAAAGAGAGGAAATAGCGGTCTGGTAAAGCACCTAAATTCGAAGGCTATGTACTTTTGATCCAAGTAATGACAGATTAAGTGCCAGTGTGAACTGCTGCTTTAGCTTCAAAAGCTTCCGCAGACTGGCATTGACCTGTCTAGGCATAACTACTTTAAGCGTAGCCCTAGACACAGGGGACCTTTTTCACCCCCTATGCCTAGTACCGCGTTCCTGTACATTTTAAGTTTCTTGATCTTACAGCAACAAGTAAAGGGCTGGATTGTAAACTTAGCTGCTGACGTCATCCTCCACCCAGGTGTAATAAAACCTCCTCATTTTGTATGCAGGCGTGTCAAATGACTTTACTCCTCTTGATTCAATGGGGAATTCCAATGTCAAAAGCCAGGCTGTTTTCTATAATCAAAATTTGCACTTGCATTTTACCAAAAGAATATGTTTTGCATTTCGACGTATTTTATAACTCTGAAAACGCAAATCAAAATTTCCAAGTGATTCGAATTTTGAAGTTGAATTCGAATTTGAATTTGAAGTTCTTATTCGAATAACCTAAGCAAAAGTATTTATAAAGGATGATATGTTATTATCCAAATTTTTTCTATGAAATATCAATCCTTCTACCCATATTCTTACCAAAATAAGCTAAATTAATCTGATTTAACAAATGTGAAAATGAACTTAGCCTTCTAAAATGCGACCACTCCTTGCCACGTAGTTGATCGTATCCCCTTTATTGAAATATTTTTAATGTAGTCCAGACATTTTTCTGAAATTTGTAAAATTTCCAAGAAATATAAATAACTACAACAGACCTGTAATCTCTGCTGGCTAGGTTTCACTCCTGTATACAGCAGTACTTGAAATTCTGGTGCTAACGAAGAAGTTTCTCTCCGCTTTAAGGAAATGCAGCATAGACAATAGGCTGACAAATTTTGCTTGCATAACAACGCATTATTGTGCAAGAAACCAAGCAGTGATTCTAAAAACTGGTATCATTGGCCCATTTTATTGGGAAGCATAGAACTGTGCAGGAGTCCCCGGACATTGTGAGTTGTGCATGCCTATTTCCTATAAATGCACTAAACTAGGCACGAAATTGCCAAATTTTCTGTTTCATTGCTTATTTTGAAGCTGAGACTAGAATGGCACGATCGCTCCCGGACACCCTTGACAAACAACCGGAAAGAACAGTCCCTTCATTTAAAAAACTCGTTGAAATATACCGTTTGGATAATAAAATATTAACAATGGCGGCATTGCACTTTGCAGAGAGAAAAAATATACAAAAATGCTCTCTCCGTAAGCTCCGTACGCAAAGCTTGACGACCTTGACCCGTGTACCAATAAAGTTTGAGAATAGTAGCGGAATAGCAGAAGACTACTCATTTACATTCAAGAATAGGACTTAGGCCCGTGTTCATAAAACGTTGGTATCCATACCAGTGGTACCCATACAACTGGTATGGATACCAGTGGTTTGAAAACCAATTGGTTACTTAACCGAATTCACAAAGCTCTGGTTTTCTAACCACGGTTTGCATACCAGTGGTATGGCGGAAATAGGAAAAACCCTTTCATGTTCAGCAGTGGTATCCATCCATACCAGTGGTACCCTTCAAATGAATGGGATACCAGTGGTATGCCTTATAATAATCTGTTGTACAAATAAAAGGAAAAAGGATTAAGTAATGAAAGAATTATATTTAAGCTGGCTTAAAACTGCTATATTTTAGTGCTCGGACCGGTTCCGATTTTTGAAACCGGTTCCGGTTCCGGTTCCAGAACACCGGTTCCGGTTCCGGTTCCGGTTCTAGCTTCCGGTCCGGTTCCAATTGAGGTTTTTATAAAACGCTTATAATTCAAAATTTTTTAATTTTTTTATATAAATTGAATCAAAACATTATGACCCAACGTTGTTATATGCTTAAGGTTATTAATTTACGTGTTAAAAGTAATTAATTTTCATCCCTATGTTTAATAGTGTTAAAATGTGTCAAAAAGTGTAATGAACATGTAAAATGTTTGAATCCTAAACTCATCCTGTGTACCATGGTAATATTTTGTTCAACCGTATAGGATATGAGCATTCACGGCATCCCACAGGCACTAATTAGCTGGTTCTCATATTTATTTTGTTTGACAATTGACCAAGAATTTTGTTAATTTCTCGCGATCCTCTATCTTGCGGGTTCAAAGTATTCATGTTTTTTGCATTAAAGCAGCGGCAGGTTTGGCAAGAAATATTACAGATACCTCGAATCCAATTTTTCGCGATTGGCAGGATATTGTTAGCTCTAAAAAGCGAAAAAATTAAAAATTTCGAAAAAGTGAACAAGTGTTTCTTCAATATCTCTCCTATCGAGACATAAGGTTAAGACTACACTCTTAGAAATGTTCCTGTAGAAACTACAGGAATCACTTTTGTAGATGATAAATACAAAAGCTTTTGTAGAAAATACAGGTTGAGTCTTGTAATTTCTACAGGTCATCGTTGGTAGTGTTTACCGGACATACTTTGGTAGAATTGATTACAAGTTAGACCAGTATTCAGTACAAATGAAACCTGTAGTTTACACTGGTTTACAGGTTTGCTCTACAGGAAATTACTCGATACGCTGATAACGCAAACTTTGTATAAGGGCGGCAGTGGTCATAATTTTTGAAGACTGAAATTTTTTGATTTTTCAAATTTTCAGTCTTCCAACACCCCGTGGGTGATTTTTTTGTAACGGCCGCTCCCTGCCGAAAATATTTTGGGAGTGGCCGCCCCCCGCACCTGCCCCCCTCTTCTGAAATCACAGGTCGCTCCAGTAAAATTTACAGGTTTTGTCCTGTAACAACTACAGGTTTGGTATCTGATACAGGATTGTAAAAAAGTCGAACAGAACTACAGGTTTCTTTTGTATTTTCTACAGGAAATTCCTGTAATAAAAACTACAGGTTTTCTTAGTATTTTCTACAGGAAACTCCTGTAATTTTTACTATTCCAGAGACCGGTAAAAATTACAAAAGTTACTTTTGTGGGAAATACAGGAAGCTCCGCTAGTGACTGACCGCACAGGAGCACTTTTGTAGAGAACTACAAGAATTTCTGTAATTTCTACAGGAGTCTTTTTAAGAGTGT
>JASAND010027656.1:0-15347 GCA_030248195.1 Trissonchulus latispiculum | reverse complement strand
TATTGAGCATAATAAAAATAATTTGGATCATAATTTAGTTGAAGCCAGTTGCCTGTATATCTCCTGCTTGTTGGGTCAGGAGCATGCTGTTGCTTGCTAGAGGTTGCGGGGTCAGGCACTGCGGTGTGAAAAAGATCCAGAATTATGCTGATTGGGACCAGTCTGTAGAAAGACGTCGAATTTCTGTTGGCTGGTGGAGGGGCATTTGACTGAGATGGAAACTGGCCTTGAGCAGGAGGAGAGGGCGGAAGCCTGCGGTGTAGCGTGATCAGACCGCAAATTCTGCTGAGGCTGATTTTGTGCTGTAACCATCGTCGTTTGTCCAGTGCCATATGAATACTGTGTACTGTGGAGAGACATGGGGAATAGCCCCATTCGACTCCGCCTGGACGTGACCGGCCACCTGAGATGAAGTGACCCGGGGGAGGTAGCAGGGGTCGAAACCTCGTGCGAGGGCCTCCTGACTCAGGTGTAGTCCTATGAAAGCTCGCCGATCTGCAACAAGCTTATCGGTCATCCGGTCCACTAATCCTCTAGAAATATTCCCGAAATTTTTTGCCAAACGTTTAGGGTGTCCCTGAGGAGATCTCAATTTCCGGGTCCCGCACGACAGCAGCGGCCGCCGCAAAAATCTCCTCCGTCAGACGGTAGAACAGACTGACCCGGGGAGCAACCGGACCCCCATTGCCTCCGGAGGGAGACGTATTGACAACACAAACCTGCTCGGGACCTCGCAGTAGAAGCTGAATTTTCTCCCTGAACTTCTGGAGTGGGCGTCGGGGGTGGGGGGGGGCTGGCAGTATTTTGGGGGGGGTACGCCCCCGTTCTGCACCATCTGATTGGGAGAAGTAACTGGAGGACCAAAAGCTTGATTTTAGCATCTGAGAATGTGACGGGCGGGGACTTTGATCCATTCGGGAAGCGGAGGTTTGGGCCTGGGTCCACTGGGGGGGGGTGGACCACTCATACTGACCGGGACTTGCGCTTGGCAAGACGGAATATTTTGACTGCGTGAAGAATTTTTCCCCCAAGTTTGCAGAGGGATCGTAGTGGGAATACAGGAATCCCCCTGGCACGGTAAGTGGGCCGCACTCTCGTTTCAGGTGGAACTCCCATCCTGAAGGGGAGGGTCACGAGGGTTCACCAAGCTCGCGGGGATCCCCGATCCATTACTGGCGCTTGCTCACAGCACCTCTGACGTCGAAAACTAAATCGTTGTACTCGTCCGGATAATCTAAATTTTGCAAGAATTCAAAAAGGCGTTGAATATCTTGAAGTCGATCTTCCAAAGCTCGATAAAATTTCCGGTCAAGACCGTCACACTCCTCCAACATCTACCACGGTCGCCACATGTGAAGTTTGACTCTATGAAAGATAGTAAAATGTTGTTGACTACTTTTGACTAGATAGATTAAGTCCTAGATTACAGGTGAAATACCGTGGTGTGCGATGTTGGAGAATTGGAGGATCCTGACCAACTAAAACTCGATTTGGCGATTACAACGGTTTACTAAATAATTTCTGCAGTTCAGCAGTGAATCAGCACAAAAATATGAAAGTTCCAAACAACCAAACAAACTTTATCAAAATTATATTGAACACCAAAAACTCAGCGATTACCGACCCAAGAAATGAAACTACGCAAAAACAAACCGGAACGCTCCCAATATTCGAACGCGACTTATCACAACCCAACCTAAACCACACTGACTCAAAAACTACCCCAATCGACAAATATTAACTATTAGCTACCAGACCTATGGAATTAGACAAAAGTAATGTAAAATCGTTGAAAGTTTGTCGAAATGCGATATTAAATTTGCTTAGGCTTAGCAACTAGTAAATAATTTATATCTTTCCTGTCGGTGCTAACTTCACATTAGCTGGAAAGCAGCAATCGGGGCAACTAAAAAGGGTCCCTGGGTATTTTGTGTAAAACACGTCTAGTAAGTGGCAGGCAACCCTTTACCCTCTAGCTTGCATAGTAAATAAATACTCCACAATCGCTAAAAAAGTTTGGTCATGTTTTTGCAAAACTACATTTTTATGATAGCAGCGTACGCGATAGAACTTAGAAGATCTGCCACGAATAGTTGGCCTCGACAAGACCTTCAAACTGACACCCTTAATTTAATTTTACGGCTTGCGTAGCTGAAGAAATGGCGGATTATTTGATTTCTGCAAAAAATGACCAGTATTCAACGCCAAAAAAAGGATATCTGATATAGATCAATATATATCTCACTATAGAGAAAAGCTAGAAAGGTGCTTCAAAAAGCAAAAATGTAGAGCTCAACAATATCTTTCAAATGAATATAATCATAGCTATGCGGCTACTGTCTAATTATCAAAAATCGGCAAAGACCGTCTTGAACGGAGACGTCAAAGTTTTGAAGCGGGATTGCGAGGAGAGTGTTAGAATGCTAAATGAAACTTATTTAGGAACGTTTCATCTAATTTCACCTCGATTTGAACCGTCAACCAATAATATGTGCCCAAAAGGAATCATCACCTTAAAATAAATTTGCAGGTTTTACTGTACTTGTTAGAATATGCAACAAACTGGTTAGAAACAATTGTGCCCCTGCCATATGCGAACATCCCAGAAATTAAAACCATATACTCTGTTCATACCTGGGCAGACTTTTTCTCGGACGGGGGGTGGAAATCCGGTGCGTTTTCCTCGAAATGGGTACTATATGTTTTGGTGCGTAATTTCAGACCACAAGCTTTTATTTGAAAAAATAACACTGTGGATAGTCGATTGTCTACTTACATAAAGCTGTAATCATTCAATTATTTAACCTAAGGATATGAAAACTAAACATTAAACTCACGAAGGGAACTACGGGAGGTCTGGGGGGCAGTGCCCCCCAGAAGTTGAAGAATTTTTGCAGTTGAGACTACTCCCGGGGATTAATTTAGAGCATTTCCGCGATCAATTAATGAGATAAAGTATGGCCAGTTGTTGTAACATTATTCGCTTATTCGCTCATTATATTCGCTTATTCGCTCATTATATTTGCTTATAGCGAATATGGTATATTTTTTCATTGGCTAAATCTGCCAGACTAGCCTTCTGCTACATCTGCCTTTACTCTTATAAAATATTAGTTTTTCAGGAATCCTAGCAGTCATCATTGAGTAAGAATAAGACGGGCGGGGTTTGGAGGCGTAGCCTCCAGTAGAACATTTTTAAAAATATCACTTTTGAAACAAGTTTTCCTGCAACTTTTGCACAATGTTTCTTTTTGTTGAAGGTTAAATCAAACTGTAGCAGGCTTGCATCAGGGCGATTTTTGACACGAAAAACAGTTGCTACGTGACGCACCCTCTGACGTAAAAGTGATTGAAAACCATGGGAACAAAATTGGGTATGGCGGAAGCCCCCAGCTAAATACTAAAGCCTTTTGAAATACGAAAGGCTTGAAACCTATTTTTCAGAGCACTTTAACGACCATTTTCTAACTTTTTAGATGCATTTTGTCGTGTAAATTTATTTTTCACTGTGCAAACAAAATTTTTGTGTAAATTATCAGTCAGTGTTTGACACAAAAGCAATAAAGTCCAAATCCGGTGCGTCAGTATTCCAAATCTGGTGCGCAGTTAGATCAAATCCGGTGCGTAGATAACCGAAATTCGGTGCGTCGGCAATTCAAACTCGGTGCGTCAGAGAACGAATCCGGTGCGCCGCTAAGTCAAATTCTGTGCGTCATAGAACAAATCCGGTGCGTCGGTAAGCAAAATTCGGTGCGTCGGCAAGTTAAATTCGGTGCGTCAGAGGCCGAATCCGGTGCGTCGGTAAGCCAAATTCGGTGCGTCAGAGGGCGACTCCGGTGCGTTGGCAAGTCAAATTCGGTGCGTCGGTAAGCAAAATTCGGTGCGTTGGCAAGTCAAATTCGGTGCGTCAGAGAACTAAACCGGTGAGTCGGTAAGCAAAATTCGGTGCGTCGACAAGTCAAATTTGGTGCATCAGAGACCAAATCCGGTGCGTCGGTAAGCCAATTCGGTGCGTCAGAGGCCGAATCCGGTGCGTTGGTAAGCCCAATTCGGTGCGTCAGAGGCCGAATCCGGTGCGTCGGTAAGCCGAATTCAGTGTGTCAGTGTGTAGATAGGTCAAATCAGGTGCGTGCTTGCATGCCAACAAATTTGGTGTGTAGGCAAGTCAAAACTGTGTGGAGATGGAAGAATCTAATTTGTGGAAACAAATGCGTAAATAAGACAAATTTGGCTTCGAGTCTAAATCTTTAAAATATCATATACGAATCATTTTGGTGCGTCAATTCTTCCAAGAAATCATATAGGTATCATTTCGGTGCGTATTTGAGACCTGGGGTGGCCACCCCCCGTCCCCCCCCCCCCCCCCCCCATTGCCCAGGTGTGACTCTGTTCATAACTTTTGTTTATAACAGTTAATATATTTTATGCGTGATGCAAGTTAGTCAATTGATTGCTCGTTTTTAGCAACTGCGTGCATTAACATAAAGTTTTCCTTGAAGCAGAGGCAAAATTTCATCGAATAAACATCGACAAGGATAATAGCTGTTGTGTCTAACACTTGTGCTGATTGCCTAATTTGCATAATTGCATCAGCCAAGTTAATTTGCATATTATTCCTTGACATTGTTGTTGACAATGCTATATATAAAAGCTAATGCATTGTTACTGTTAATCACTCTTGTTGTTTCTCTGTAATAAAACTGTTGACTTGAGTCTACGGCTGCATAGCCGAGTATTTTCTTATTTACTCGAAGTGTAGTGTCCGCCTCGACACTGCCATAGCCCATAGCTGAAGACGGAGAATTTACAGAGTGTTGATCTGGTCGACAAAATGTTTGAAAATTAGGAACGGTTTTCCGTTTAACAGAGACATACACATGCCCGTTTTGGAGAAACCATGCACAGTAATCTGTTTTTAATATGCACATTCATTGTGGCTAAAAACTAGTAGTATGCATTGCTGAGCAAACATTGTTGATGAGAATAGAGTTTTACAAGTTTGCAAGACTTCAAGTTTTGCAAAGCACTTTTTTCTATACGTGACTAGTTTTATTTCTCGGTTTATTCTCGGTTGGAATTATTGTTGATTGAAAAAGATCAAATACATTGACTGCTGCTTATACCACAGTACTACTGCAGATGTCCAGTAAATGATTTGCTGACACCTATTTATGTGCAAATAGTGGATGCTTGTATTTATGCTTGATTTGGCAACATGGTAAGTACTGCGCATAATATCAAGAGTACATAATGATAAGAGTATGACAACACTCTATGCCGTGAAGGCCAAAACTATGCTATGCGCGTTATCGGCTGACCCCCCCCCACGAATTGACCCCCTCTCACACCGCCCCTATATGGGAACGTGGTCCAAACGGGAGTCGCTCACTGCTTTGCATAATTACACGTTGAAATTAATAGTGGCCCAATTTGGGGAGGGGGTTTAAGCGTGTGTTTAACACTTGCATGTACAAAACATGCTAAGCGAGTGAGTGACCCCCGTTCGGTACTATGTACCCATATAGGGGCGGTGTGAGAGGGGGTCAATTCGTGAGGGGGGTCAGCCGATAGCGCGCATAGCATAGTTTTGGCCTTCACTGCATAGAGTGTTAGGCTTGTCATACTCTTATCATTATGTACTCTTGATAATATCAAATAGTATGTTTACTGATAAATACTAGATCATGTATCCATGGCCATGGAGATGAGATGACCATGGGGTGATTAAAATAGGGAGTGGAGGGGGAGAAGAAAATAGAGAGAAAAGAAAATTGGTTTTGGAAGGCTGAAATGCGCCTGAGGGGGAGAGGGCTATCTGTGGTTATAGGACTCATTGGAGATAGGTCGTGAATGTACTGTGTATTGCTGTCAAGGAAGGATTGTGCTTGGTCGCTGTAAAACCTTTTTGTAACCTGGGCTCCCTGACAGTTGCGTGGACTAGTGAACGGGGACTGAACTTTTGTGGCAGCGGTATGATGCTACTGCAGCGATTCTAGCCCAGGACGCTATGACCTGGACATATTCCTTTCAACCGTGACCCGACCCATTGTGTTTTCGGGTGAAAATTCATTCTGGTCAACGTATCTCTGTATCCTGTATCCTTCGAATGTATGGTGACGACCCAACAATAACATAGCTATTTTTTCTTTGAAGAAAATGGAAAGGCAAGAGAAAACCACAAGTTGTCGTAGGTAACGGGCTCGATAGTAATCACGGAGGTTTGACTCGTACGTTTAAAAATGTTTGATGCGATTGGTGGAGCCATGCCAAAGTATACGTCATGCAGAGCAACCGGTTCTCAACGTTCCTTCAAAATGAAGCCCTCTCTGAACACGAACAGTTATTATGTAGATACCGGCTAAGCCTCCTTAGAAGAATCAGGCGGCAATTCCTGGATTTTATCTTGGCCAAAAAAAGTGGAGAACAAGTTGGAGAGGAGCCCCCACTTGAGTGGGGGGAAAGACCAAAAGTGGGAGGAATAAAATTACCTTAAAATGCTAGAAATGCAGTAAAATAGCCTGTTTTAACATATACCAAGAGTACATAAAGAGTGTGCCACTAGGCACACTCTATGTTATCAGAGCAAAAACTATGCTCTGCTCGCTAACGGCCCACCCCCCCCCGCAAATCACACCCTAGTGACCCCTCCGCAAATCAGTACCTAGTCGAAACGGGGGTACGCTCACTCGCTCTATGTTTATTTGCTTAAGCTCGAAAACACAACCAGTGCGTGCGCGAAGTTGGGGTGGGTGGGCCGTTAGCGAGCAGAGCATAGTTTTTGCTCTGATAACAGAGAGTGTGCCTAGTGGCACACTCTTATATTATGTACTCTTGCATATACTGATGTACAACTTCCTTTGAAAGTGCTCAAAAGTAAAGTTTAATAAATTTAAAAGAAAACATAAAGAATCAAAAGAAATTTACGTCCCTTTACGAAATTACGACACTGCACTACACACACTGACACTACACTGCACAACAAAATAGACTATCTTCAAAAACTTTGTCTATATACTGATTCTACTGAACGATCGAGGTCCCAACACTTTTGTGATAGCATAGCATCCTCAGAACTAACGAAAGCGAAGATCAAATCTGATGGAGTTAGCTGTGAACGCCAAATTTTTGTTGGAAAGTTTTAATACTTCACTATGTACATTTTTAATGCGTTCATTTTGCTCGATGCATGATAGAGTAATTAAATATGCAAGAATGTCCAAATTTAAGAAGTGGGTCAAGTGGATCGACGAAATCTCAGTGGGTCGTGGGTCGTGATTCGTGGGTAAACGCGGGTCACGAAATTGCGACCCACTTCCAACTCTGCTTCAACCTGTCACAATAATCAGTGATGTATGCGTGTATCGCTTTCCAACTGGCAATGTTGTCAGATTTAATTCTACAAATGTGGCTAAAATCTCTGGAAAAAGCTCAAGAAACCTCATAATACATTAACATAGATACTTATAACAACAAATACAACTGGGTGATTTCTCTGATCTTATCTACTACGTGCGGATGACGGTCGGATTAAAGCTAAGTTTTGGCTTTTTGGATTCTAATGCGCTTATCTGTGCTGCCAAACTTAATTAGTTTTTAACAAAGATGTAGGCTATTATGAACATTATGAATATGAATATGCTATCGTAAAGCAAAAACCATTAATAATAAACAATTCAGGAACTACACCTGATACAACTAGTAGACGTAGACTAATACTAGCCGGATTTCTTTTTCTATTCTTCATGAAAATAATGAAGCACGTTGTTTTTATTTTTATGTATAGTTTTATATTGTTTATTCTGCTATAGACAACCAAGAAAGTGTCTGAAAAGCTGGCCGAGAATGCTTTTGACCGATTGCTCGATCATCACATTGGAGCCTTGGGTCCGTGGCAATTGATTATGTATGGCTGCTTTATTGTGCTTCAAGTCTTCCAGTCAGCAACTAATCTGGACAGCATCTTTTTCGGAGCAAAGCGAAGTCATTATTGTCGAAACGCAGAACTTGAATCAGCTTCCTGGTTTGACAAGACTCAATATTTCAGTGAAAGAAGTTTCTTGCGAAATATTAGGTAATTGTTTAGAGGATTTTCGTGTTTCTTTTGTTGTTTAATTAAACGCTTAGTCAGTTCACAAGAAAGCAATGTGCAGCACGAAGATGGTCCAGGTCATTACATAGAGTGATCTATTTACAAAATTAACCTTTGGCCTTTTCTTGCAAATTGGCCGTATTCAAAACCTTCTTTTTGCCGCCATTCATGGCCTTCTTATTACAAAATCCGGCAAACACCAGTAATCTGTATATTAACTGGATAATGTATGAAGAAAAGGATAATCTAAAATTAGCTTGCACAAATCGAAAGTTTTCTTCCAGGAAAACATCATAGATATTCGTTCTAGCTGCGTAGTGAACACAGCTTTTCTAATTTTTCGCTATTTGGTTTTCTTAAAATGGTTGGACGAAATTTTACGCTTTTTAAGTGTTCATTTATGAATCAATCAATCAATCAATCAAACTTTCATTAGCATGGAACCGGTCAGGGAAACATTTTGTGGTATGATTTCTGCAAAACTGCATCATTCCATCAGACGTGAACCTGGGCAGCCGTTAGTCTGGTTTTGTCTTTGATATATAAGGCGTACAGCCAGAGGGATGGCGGGGAGGGCGGCCACTCATCCGTAAGGTTTCTCTGCCCTGCCCCCACCACTGCAAAAAGTCGGATGCAGTATACATGTACGTAATGCTATAAAAGTAGTAGAGTATTCAACTCTTCTCCTGTGGTGCTATCTACAAAGATAAGTTGCAGCAGAAATTCCAAAAAGCTTTTGGCTTGCCTGGCCCTACCAAATGTTTTTGGAGGCTTCGCATTCCACGTCACGAAATCATGGTTACATTACTGTTTCTGATGTACGGTAAAGTTCACGAAGGCACAAAGGCGAATAATGATATTTTTTATAATAATACCAGTAGTATAAAAACCCAGGTTCCAGCGCACTTAGCTAATAGTTCTGGCTTCTACTGGCTTTGCGCTTTTACACACTAGTAGCTATAATGAATTCTATACCCTTAGCCTTAAATTGAAATAGCTTTTTACTGCCTAAGGATTGTAACAACTATGACCTTGAAATTCTAACTAGCCTTAAATCCTAAGTAGTATAGGAGAGGACAAATGACCGCACTTTGTACAGGTGTGCTGGAGTCAAATGGGAGCTAATTAATCATACAGGTAAGGTCATTAATCATGGAGGCAGATGTTCTCAAGGTCATTGTTGGCCAATTTTCTTAGCTTGGATTTAAGCTTGTTTGTAACAGTGTATTAAAATTTGTAATAGTGTTATTGGACTATATTGCCTACGTATTTAACTTTAAGTTTGCTAGACTATAGTTAGATTACCTGCCTAATTAGTGTTCATTAATTAATGGTCTAATTAAGTAAATATGAAGTAACATTTTTCAAACTTTTTTCAAACTTTTTTATTTACCTGACTGTTTGCCAATAGATTCTTACCTATCTATCTCAGCATCGTATAGACCAAAAATATTATTGCAAAATTTTCGATAGCACTACAAAAAAAAAACACACCAACTTACCTTAAAACTCCCACTCCACACCTTTACAATTCTCCTCTCTACCCTATTTACAACAAATACAAAACAAAGAAATTCTAATACTATTTACAACACCAAGCAACTAAAACGAACCTTAACTACTTTTAATAAAAATCGTACCCTCCCACCAACTATTCCCCAAAACCTCAAAAAACTGTACCAACTGGCTATCAATATCTTAGACTCTTTTCCACAGGAGAAGAGTTAGATACTCTACTGGCACACATAACATTACGTACATGTATACTGCATCCGACTTTTTGCAGTGGTGGGGGCAGGGCAGAGAAACCTTACGGATGAGTGGCCGCCCACCCCGCCATTCCTCTGACTGTACGCCTTGTCTATCCAAAGACCAAAACCAGACTAACGGCTGCCCAGGTTCCCGACAAAAAAAAAAAAAAAAAAGATTTTACAGAAATCATACTACAAAATGGCTACATGACAGGTTCCATTCTAATGAAAGTTTGATTGATTGATTGATTGATTCATAAATGAGCACTTAAAAAACGTAAAATTTCGTCCAACTATTTAAAGAAAACCAAATAGCGAAAAATTAGAGAAAGCTGTGTTCACTACGCAGCACTAGAAAGAGATATCTATGATGTTTTCCTGGAAGAAAAACTTTTCGATTTGTGCAAGCTAACTTTAGATTATCCTTTTCTTCACTACATTATCCAGTTAATATACAGATTGCTGGTGTTCTCTGGATTTTGTATTAAGGAGAAGGCCATGAATGACGTCAAAAGAAGGTTTTGAATACGGCCAATTTGCAAGAAAAAGGCCAAAGGTTAACATTGTAAATAGATCTCTCTTATGTAATGACCTGGACCATATTAGTGCTGCAACATTGCTTTCTTATAGACGACTAAGCACGTTTTGTTAAACAACAAAAGAAACATCGAAAATCCTCTAAACAATTGCCTAATATTTCAGCAAAGGCTTCTTTCACTTAGATATGAGGTCTTGTCAAACCGAGAAGCTGATTCAAGTTCTGCGTTTCGACAATCATGACTTTCGCTTTGCTCGAAAAAGATGCTGTCCAGATTAGTTGCTGACTGGAAGACTTGAAGCACAATAAAGCAGCCATACATAATCAATTGCCACGGACCCAAGGCTCCAATGTGATGATCGAGCAATCGACCAAAAGCATTCTCGGCCAGCTTTTCAGACACTTTCTTGGTTGTCTATAAGCAGAATAAACAATATAAAACTATACATAAAAATAAAAACAACGTGCTTCATTATTTTCATGAAAAATAGAAAAAACGAAAAACGGCTAGTATTAGTCTACGTCTACTAGTAATCTGAGGTGTAGTTTCTGAATTGTTTATTATTAATAGTTTTTTGCTTTACGATAACATATTCATATTCATAATATTCGCAATAGCCTACATCTTTGTTAAAAACTAATTAAGTTTGGCAGCACAGATAAAAGCGCATTAGAATCCAAAAAGCCAAAACTTGGCTTTAATCCGACCGTCATCCGCACGTAGTAGATAAGGATAAATCACCCAGTTGTATTTGTTGTTATAAGTATCTATTTAATGTCATATGAGGTTTCTTGAGCTTTTTCAGATTTTAGCCACATTTTGGTAGAATTAAATCTGACAACATTGCCAGTTGGAAAGCGATACACGCATACATCACTGATTATTGTGACAGGTTGAAGCAGAGTTGGAAGTGGGTCACAATTTCGTGACCCGCGTTTGCCCACGAGTCACGGCCCACGACCCACTGAGATTTCGTCGATCCACTTGACCCACTTCTTAAGTCCCGGACATTCTTGCATATTTAGTTACTCTATCATGCATCGAGCAAAATGGGCACGTCACGAATGGCGCATAGGACGTATTAAAACTTTCCAACAAAAATTTGGCGTTCACAGCTAACTCCATCAGATTTGATCTTCGCTTTCGTTAGTTCTGAGGAGGCAATGCTATCACAAAGTGTTGGGACCCCGATCGTTCAGTAGAATCAGTATATAGACAAAGTTTTTGAAGATAGTCTATTTTGTTGTGCAGTGTAGTGTCAGTGTGTGTAGTGCAGTGTCGTAATTTCAGTAAAGGGACGTAAATTTCTTTTGATTCTTTATGTTTTCTTTTAAATTTATTAAACTTTACTTTTGAGCACTTTCAAAGGAAGTTGTACATCAGTATATGCAAGAGTACATAATATAAGAGTGTGCCACTTGCACACTCTGTTATCAGAGCAAAAACTATGCTCTGCTCGCTAACAACCCACCTACCCCAACTTCGCACACCACTGGTTTGTTTTCGAGCTTAAGCAAATAAACATAGAGCGAGTGAGCGTACCCCCGTTTCGACTAGGTACTGATTTTCGGAGGGGTCACTAGGGTGTGATTTGCGGGGGGGGTGGGCATTAGCGAGCAGAGCATAAGTTTTGCTCTGATAACATAGGTGTGCCTAGTGGCACACTCTTTATGTACTCTTGGTATATGTTAAAACAGGCTATTTTACTGCATTTCTAGCATTTTAAGGTAATTTTATTCCTCCCACTTTTGGTCTTTCCCCGCTCCGGGGTGGGGGGCTCCTCTCCAACTTGTTCTCCACTTTTTTTTTTGGCCAAGATAAAATCCAGGAATTGCCGCCTGATTCTTCTAAGGAGGCTTAGCCGGTATCTACATAATAACTGTTCGTGTTCAGAGAGGGCTTCATTTTGAAGGAACGTTGAGAACCGGTTGCTCTGCATGACGTATACTTTGGCATGGCTCCACCAATCGCATCAAACATTTTTAAACGTACGAGTCAAACCTCCGTGATTACTATCGAGCCCGTTACCTACGACAACTTGTGGTTTTCTCTTGCCTTTCCATTTTCTTCAAAGAAAAAAATAGCTATGTTATTGTTGGGTCATCACCATACATTCGAAGGATACCCAGGATACAGAGATACGTTGACCAGAATGAATTTTCACCCGAAAACACAATGGATCGGGTCACGGTTGAAAGGAATATGTCCAGGTCATAGCGTCCTGGGCTAGAATCGCTACGGTAGCATCACTACCGCTGCCACACCAAAGTTCAGTCCCCGTTCACTGAGCCCACGCAACTGTCAGGGAGCCCAGGTTACAAAAGGTTTGACAGCGACCAGGCACATCATTCCTTGACAGCAATACACAGTACATTCACGACCTATCTCCAATGAGTCCTATAACCACAGATAGCCCTCTCCCCCTCAGGCGCATTTCAGCCTTCCAAAACCAATTTTCTTTTCTCTCTATTTTCTTCTCCCACTCCACTCCCTATTTTAATCACCCCATTGTCATCTCATCTCCATGGCCATGTATACATGATCTAGTATTTATCAGTAAAAATACTATTTGATATTATAAAGAGTACATAATGATAAAGTATGACAAGCCTAACACTCTATGCAGTGAAGGACAAAACTATGCTATGCGCTCTATCGGCTGACCCCCCTCACGAATTGACCCCCTCTCACACCGCCCCTATATGGGTACATAGTACCGAACGTGGGTCACTCACTCGCTTAGCATGTTTTGTACATGCAAGTGTTAAACACACGCTTAAACCCCCTCCCCAAATTGGGCCACTATTAATTTCAACGTGTAATTATGCAAAGCAGTGAGCGACTCCCGTTTGGACCACGTTCCCATATGGGGGCGGTGTGAGAGGGGCTCAATTCGTGGGGGGGTAGCCGATAACGCGCATAGCATAGTTTTGGCCTTCACGGCATAGAGTGTTGTCATACTCTTATCATTATGTACTCTTGATATTATGCGCAGTACTTACCATGTTGCCAAATCAAGCATAAATACAAGCATCCACTATTTGCACATAAATGGTGTCAGCAAATCATTTACTGGACATCTGCAGTAGTACTGTGGTATAAGCAGCAGTCAATGTGTTTGATCTTTTTCAATCAACAATAATTCCAACCGAGAAATAAAACTAGTCACGTATAGAAAAAAATGCTTTGCAAAACTTGAAGTCTTGCAAACATGGAAAACTCTATTCTCATCAACAATGTTTGCTCAGCAATGCATACTACTAGTTTTTAGCCACAATGAATGTGCATATTAAAAACAGATTACTGTGCATGGTTTCTCCAAAACGGGCATGTGTATGTCTCTGTTAAACGGAAAACCGTTCTAATTTTCAAACATTTTGTCGACCAGATCAACACTCTGTAAATTCTCCGTCTTCAGCTATGGGCTATGGCAGTGTCGAGGCGGACACTACACTTCGAGTAAATAAGAAAATACTCGGCTATGCAGCAGTAGACTGAAGTCAACAGATTTATTGCAGAGAAACAACAAGAGTGATTAACAGTATAAATGAATAAGCTTTTATATATAGCATTGTCAACAACAATGTCAAGGAATAATATGCAAATTAACTTGGCTGATGCAATTATGCAAATTGGGCAATCAGCACAAGTGTTAGACACAACAGCTATTATCCTTGTCGATGTTTATTCGATGAAATTTTGCCTCTGCTTCAAGAGAAACTTTATGTTAATGCACGCAGTTGCTAAAAACGAGCAATCAATTGACTAACTTGCATCACGCATAAAATATGTTAACTGTTATAAACAAAAGTTATGAACAGAGTCACACCTGGGCAATGGGGGGGGGGGGGGGGGGGGGGGGGGTGGACGGGGGGTGGCCACCCCGGGGTCTCAAATACGCACTTTTCGAAATGATACCTATATGATTTCTTGGAAGAATTGACGCACCAAAATGATTCGTATATGATATTTTAAAGATTTGGAGTCGAAGCCAAATTTGTCTTATTTACGCATTTGTTTCCACAATTAGATTCTTCCATCTCCACACAGTTTTGACTTGCCTACACACCAAATTTGTTGGCATGCAAGCACGCACCTGATTTGACCTATCTACACACTGACACACTGAATTCGGCTTACCGACGCACCAGGATTCGGCCTCTGACGCACCGAATTGGGCTTACCAACGCACCGGATTCGGCCTCTGACACACCGAATTTGCTCACCGACGCACCGGATTTGGTCTCTGATGCACCAAATTTGACTTGTCGACGCACCGAATTTTGACTTACCGACTTCACCGGTTTAGTTCTCTGACGCACCGAATTTGACTTGCCAACGCACCGAATTTTGCTTACCGACGCACCGAATTTGACTTGCCAACGCACCGGAGTCGCCCTCTGACGCACCGAATTTGGCTTACCGACGCACCGGATTCGGCCTCTGACGCACCGAATTTAACTTGCCGACGCACCGAATTTTGCTTACCGACGCACCGGATTTGTTCTATGACGCACAGAATTTGACTTAGCGGCGCACCGGATTCGTTCTCTGACGCACCGAGTTTGAATTGCCGACGCACCGAATTTCGGTTATCTACGCACCGGATTTGATCTAACTGCGCACCAGATTTGGAATACTGACGCACCGGATTTGGACTTTATTGCTTTTGTGTCAAACACTGACTGATAATTTACACAAAAATTTTGTTTGCACAGTGAAAAATAAATTTACACGACAAAATGCATCTAAAAAGTTAGAAAATGGTCGTTAAAGTGCTCTGAAAAATAGGTTTCAAGCCTTTCGTATTTCAAAAGGCTTTAGTATTTAGCTGGGGGCTTCCGCCATACCCAATTTTGTTCCCATGGTTTTCAATCACTTTTACGTCAGAGGGTGCGTCACGTAGCAACTGTTTTTCGTGTCAAAAATCGCCCTGATGCAAGCCTGCTACAGTTTGATTTAACCTTC
>JASAND010027654.1:0-14496 GCA_030248195.1 Trissonchulus latispiculum | reverse complement strand
CCGGTGCCGGGAAAAGTTCCCTGACCCTGGGCTTGTTTCGAATTGTGGAGGCGGCCGAGGGTCAACTATTGATTGACAGTTTGGATGTGGCCCAGCTAGGTCTTCACCAGTTGAGACGGAAAATTACCATCATACCTCAGGTATGTTGACGCACATAATTGAGAGTAACTTTTGCGTACTTGTGAAAGGCTGAATACAGGATTGAAAGGTGTGAAGAAAAATACGCAGTGCGTGGATCGAACTAAGCTAACCTAAGCTTCTGATCGCCGGCAGTGCACGCTACCACTATGCAACGTTGGACAGCGAGACCAGTCCTGTATACGCTAATTTCAGCCTTTCAAAGGTTACGTGAAACGCTGATCTTTAACGTACTAGTTTACATTAGAAGATTGCGTTTTGCACGTCACTCTTCACTGAAATTAAGGTTCTTGTGCTCTAAAAGAATTTTAGGTTTTATTCACTAATTTTGCTGCTGCTTTACGACTTTATGATAATAATATGAATCAAAACGTCCCAATGGCATGCCTCAGATGAGCCGCGCAGAAGCTGCGCAGATCCTGCGCAGATTTTGTGCGCAAAAGAAAGTCCATGTCGAGTTTAGTATACGTACATGCAAAATTTCATCCCCCTACGAGCACTTACCGTTAAAAAGTTGCACCTGGCGATATTTTCCGGTGTCACCGTTTTCCCTTGCATGACACCTTTTGCAGCCTCTAGAATTTGGTGAAGGGCAGACACCTATTGTGGTATATCGCCAATATATAGGTTACTGACTTTCGATATATGTATTCGCCGTCGCGACACAGTGCGCCTCAAAGTCGGCTCAGAACGTTAGTATCCCTGGGATTAGCTTCCTTCCAGCTCTTTGTGCCAACACAGGCCACACAAGTATGCTTGATATGGAAATATAGCCGGATTATGACGTTTGAAGTGGAATTTTTATATGTTGCGCCACAGCGCCACAGTGGCCTGCCAAAATTGGTGAATGTTGGGTCCGACTTTGAACTTAGCATTTTCGCTTATTTTTGCATATCAAGGTTTTCAGGGACGCAGAATCTGTTCCCGCCATCAGTTTTACTGCCCGATTCACCCAAGTTGCGGGGCTGGTTCCACTTGACCGTCTGGGGAGTGAGGTCGACAACCGCTTCCTGGAGGTCCGTAGTTAGCCTCCCAAAACTTTGTCTATGGGAATTTTCTGGTGCCCTGTGCTCACTCCTGTTGTCTGTTTTGCGATGCGACGCACCCATTTTGTTGGACTGGTTCCACTTGACCGCCTGAGTGTCAGGTCAGGTAGGGGAGCTGGTGGTCAAAAATAAAATTTTTCAAAAGTGGTCAAATTTGGTGTCATATGAAAGCCCTAAGTGAGCTGAGCAACTTTTGCCAATAGGCTATTTTCTCAGAGTGGTCGGATGGTAATGTGGTCGAGGTATGGGTGCGGTCTTAGGCGATTTTAGGTAAAAAACAAAATTTTCCAAAATAAAGTGGTCAAATTTGGTATCAAATGAAAGTACTAAGTGAGCTGAGCAACTTTTGTCATATAACTAACTACATATCCAATGTGGCTGTAGAGTGCTGTGGCGCGGTAGGGTGGGTCGTAGGCAATCTTCGGTCAAAAATAAAATTTTTCAAAAGTGGTCAAATTTGGTATCAAATCAAAGCCCTAAGTGAGCTGAGCAGCTTTTGTCATAGAACTATGTCCTCAAAGTGGTCGCATGGTGCTGTGGTGGGGTTGAGATGGTGTCTTCGGCGATTTTGGGCCAAAACTGGTTTCCTGAACTGGTGCTCTGACTATTTGACGGGCCGGCATCAACGGGTGATGGTTGAAGGTAACCTATCTGCCCCCAGTCCCATCCGAGCTGGCGTCCCGCAAGGGTCCCTTCTCGGACCTACGCTCTTCCTACTCTATATCAACGACTTGCCCGAACAATTCGGATGTTCCTGTTTAGTGTATGCGGACGACACAACCCTGTACCAGGAAATCCCATCTGGATGCGATCGCGAAACCATCTTCACTCTCTTGGAAGCTGACTTAATTACTGCTGCTCATTGGGCGGCCAAATGGAAAATGAAATTTAATCCATCAAAAACTCAGTCTCTCCTGGTCTCCAGAAAACGGGATAGACTCTCCTCTCCCCAAATTCACTTTGGGTCTGAACCTATATCTCAGACTGACAAACTTGTGCTGTTGGGACTTACGTACACCCAAAATCTGTCATGGGGCCCTCACGTAATGGGCAAAGCGGCCACCGCTGGACGTTTACTAGGAATGCTAAGGCGTTCTCGAGCATTTCTAAATCCTCCAGCTCTTCACCATCTCTACCAGTCGGCTGTACGGCCACTATTTGAATACTGCCTTCCGCTCCTTCCTAATGCTCCCACCTATGCACTTTCAGCTCTGGACCAAATCAACCGTAAAGCACAGAGACTTTTTCCTGACTTACCGCTGGATGAACTAAAAGTCAGACGCCTCGTGGGCGCACTTTCCATTTATCGCCAAGCGATAATGAACTCATCATTACCAATCCACAGAGTTATTCCTCCTCCAATGGACCCTGTTGGACGGAGATCCACCAGGGCCGTCCGTAACTCAGCAGCCCGTCAGTCTCCCAGATGTCGGACTGAGCATCACAGGCGCAGTTTTATTCCGGCGATTACCTGTGCCTGGAATTCTCTGCCCGAAGCTGTTGTGGCAGTTGCGTTTGAACCGAAGAAATTCCGTGGTGCTGCCTACCGCCATTTATTATCATCGAATGTGGATGTCTAATCCAAGAAGGTATCCAAGAAGGTAAAAATAAAATTTTCAAAAGTGGCCAAATTTGGTTGCAAATGAAAGCCCTGAGCGAACTGAGCCACTTTTGTCGTAGAACCACCCACCCAAACTTGCTGTGGAGCGGTCTGGAGGGAGGAGAAGGGGTGGGGGTCATGGTAGAACTGAGCCAATTTGTCATAGAACCACGCACATTATCAAAAGTAATGTATAATGCTTAATGATTCTTTAACGCTTTCACGTCAACGACATGTAAAATGTGAATCAGCAATAAATTAAAATGCTCCTGAAGAGTTTTTCAAGCATACCAATATGAGTCCATTTGGCATGCACTCATATTCATATTGGTGCATTTACAAACTTGTCTTTTGCAATTTAAAACCTCACAAGACTCATATTAGCATTTTACATGTTCTATGTTGATTCATATTCCTTTCTTTGCTCTTTAGGAGCATTTTAATTTCTTGTCACAACGCTAACATTATCCTTATGGCTCGCTTGATTTTGTCTTTGTTTCTGTGTAGGACCCTGTCCTGTTCACTGGGAGTTTGCGATTCAATCTAGATCCTTTCTGTCAGTACGAGGACGAACTCCTCTGGTCCGCTCTGGAACACTCTCATCTCAAATCTTTTGTCTCAACTCTCCCAGAGAAACTGGAATACTCCATTTCTGAGGGCGGAGAAAATCTAAGGTTGTTTACCTCAGTTTTTTCTTTTTTGGTTTTCATAGGGGTCGCGGCAGCGACCCCTATAATATGTGTGAAAAGTGGCTGGAGACAGTGTAAAATAAGCTGCGCAGAAGCTGCGCAAAATCCTGCGCAGATCCTGCGCAGATTTCATGCGCAAATTGTAGAGCACATCGAGTTTAGTATGTCTGTGAAGTTTCAGCCCCGTATCACTTACCGTTAAAAAGTTGCGCCCCGGACCGGTTATGGCGGCGATGTTTTTTTTCCGGTTTCTCCTATTTGATGGTTGTATTGTACATAATGTTCGCCGCTTTCACGTGATCTGCAGCGGTGGGCCAACCTAAAGGGCTATAGGGTCTAGTAGTACCCTCTAAAGAATTTAAGAATCACAACTTTTTGCGCCGCAGCTTGCCCACAGCGCCGCAGTGGCGCCGCAAAGTCGGCTCATAGCGAAAAGTGACCATTTTTGTGGTCGTCGCTCAGGTCGAACGTTACGAGCTTGAGCTGATTTCTTTTTATATTCAGAAATTACATATATTGAACTAACGTTGTTGCGTTCAACTAACGGTTCAGGTTGCGTTTCTCTATCACTTTCCCTAGCGACCACAGTGACCCGTCAGAAATGGCGAAAATTCGAAAAATGAAAAATCGAAATTTCTCGCTGTCTATTCAACTTTGAAAGCTCAAATCTTCCATACACTAGTTTTCTGGCACATATAATCGATTCCCGCAGTCAGTTTTACCGTCAGACCCACCCATTTTGCTGGGCTGGTTCCACTTGGCCGTCGGGAGGGTCAAGTCGGAAACCGCGTTGCTAGGGTCCATAGTAGGCCTGACCTGCTCTCAAAACTTTGTCTATAGGGGTTTTCTGGTGTGCCCAGCTCATTCCCGGTATTCGTTTTGCCGTCCGACGTACCTATTTTGCTGGGCTGGTTCTACTTTGCCGTTTGAAGGGTCAGTCGGGTGGGAGGGTCAAATGGTCGAAAATAAAGTTTTTCAAAAGTGTTCAAATTTGGTATCAAATGAAAGCCCTAAGTGAGCTGAGCAACTTTTGTCATAGAACTGCGTACCCAAACTGGCTGTAGAGTGCTGTGGTGAGGTGGGATGGGGACTTAGGCGATTTTTGGGTCAAAAATAAAATTTTTCAAAAGTGGTAAAATTTGGTATCAAATGAAAGCCCTAAGTGAGCTGAGCAACTTTTGTCATAGAACTGCGTGCCCAAAGTGGCTGTAGAGTGCTGTGGTGGGGACTTAGGCGATTTTGGGTCAAAAATAAAATTTTTCAAAAGTGGTAAAATTTGGTATCAAATGAAAGCCCTAAGTGAGCTGAGCAACTTTTGTCATAGAACTGCGTACCCAAACTGGCTGTAGAGTGCTGTGGTGGGGTGGGATGGGGACTTAGGCGATTTTTGGGTCAAAAATAAAATTTTTCAAAAGTGGTAAAATTTGGTATCAAATGAAAGCCCTAAGTGAGCTGAGCAACTTTTGTCATAGAACTGCGTGCCCAAAGTGGCTGTAGAGTGCTGTGGTGGGGACTTAGGCGATTTTGGGTCAAAAATAAAATTTTTCAAAAGTGGTAAAATTTGGTATCAAATGAAAGCCCTAAGTGAGCTGAGCAACTTTTGTCATAGAACTGCGTACCCAAACTGGCTGTAGAGTGCTGTGGTGGGGTGGGATGGGGACTTAGGCGATTTTGGGTCAAAAATAAAATTTTTCAAAAGTGGTAAAATTTGGTATCAAATGAAAGCCCTAAGTGAGCTGAGCAACTTTTGTCATAGAACTGCGTGCCCAAAGTGGCTGTAGAGTGCTGTGGTGGGGACTTAGGCGATTTTGGGTCAAAAATAAAATTTTTCAAAAGTGGTAAAATTTGGTATCAAATGAAAGCCCTAAGTGAGCTGAGCAACTTTTGTCATAGAACTGCGTGCCCAAAGTGGCTGTAGAGTGCTGTGGTGGGGACTTAGGCGATGTTGGGTCTAAAATAAAATTTTTCAACAGCGGTCAAATTTGGTATCAAATGAAAGCCCTAAATGAGCTGAGCAACTTTTGCTGTCGGATTTATATATGCCTTTCTCAACCGGAATTTAAAGGATAGACATCGGCCCAACACACATATTATCCCCTTTTGTGCGGAGCATTTTTGTTACTTGTAATGATAAGTTTCTTTTGTTGATCAAAATAGTGTATGATATGGCAGTGCACTGAACTAACCAAAGATGGACGTGTATTGTTCAATCCAACAGATACATGGGGAACAGCAAGAGTTTATAATAGGAAGAGTAAGACACTGAGCGCTTCCTAATGTTTTCGCCTGCAAAATGTTCGAAACATTAAGGTCGAAATGTCAAGGATCAAGCGGAATCCCTCCTGACTCCGGCAAAATTTGCGCTGGAGCACTGGAGTAAATGGAGGATTTATAGGAACAAGATATTTCTGAAAGTTTTAAAAACAAAATGTCTAAACAATCTCCACCGTGTCCTGCAATAGGTTATGTGAAATTTCTCAAATTCAAAACAGTTTGAATGAGGCGGATGGCAATTGTGAAAAGTTTACAAATTTTACCCAATTATCACATTGGCTTTTTTACTGTCCCCTGTTTTAGTGTTGGTCAACGGCAGCTGGTCTGTCTGGCCAGGGCCCTGCTTCGGAAAACCCGACTTCTGGTTCTGGACGAAGCGACCTCGGCAGTGGATCCGGAAACGGACGATCTCATTCAGCGAACCATCCGAACCGAATTTCGAGACTGTACTATTCTCACGATTGCTCATAGGCTCAACACTATTATGGATAGTACCAGGTCAGACACGGTTTACGCGTTGCATCAAGTCAGGTCAGAATGTTTTTGGAATGTTTGAGTTGATAAATGTGATATAGATAATATCATCAATTTGGTCATTCCTGATTTCACTGTCGTGAAACAATATTACAAGATTAAAAATGCTCCGGTGGAGCATGAAAAATGCAATACGGATGATTTCAGGTTTTAAGCGGACAGAGGACTAGGCTTTAAAACGTTAATATGGGAGGGGCAGGTTGTAAATGCCAGTTATGGACCAGCGTCGCTGAACAACCCATGTTCGCGTGGCAGTTCTTCAGAAAAGTTTAGAATTTGTCAGTATATAAACGTATGTATGTATAACTCTGCAAGTATATAGTTATGCTCGTTCTACAACTTAATATATACAAGAATACAAATGCTCCGATGGAGCATGAAAAATGCAATATGGGTGACACTGGGTTTTAATCGGACGGAGGAGTAGGATTTGAAATGTTAATATGGGAGGGGCAGGTTGTAAATGCCAGGAGGACTAGGTTAAAAGCATACTAATATGGACCAGCTTCGCTGAACAACCCATATTCGCGGAAACTGCCCGGACTGATGCTGGTGGCAGTTTTTCAGTAACAGTTTACCAATTTGTGAGCATAGCTCTGCGTCTGCAACTATATATGTAGTTGTGTTCGTAATACCAAGAGTACGTAATATAAGAGTGTGCCACTAGGCACACTCTCAGCAAAAACTATGCTCTGCTGCTAACGCCCCCCCCCCCGCAAATTAGACCCATCACTTCAAAGAATTTTGTGCGCTATGTTTGTGTTCTACAGCTCGAAGTAGACACAAAATTCGCGCACGCACTGCTTGTGTTTTCAAGCTTAAGCACACAAACATAGAGCGAGTGAGCGTACCCCCGTTTCGACTAGGTACTGATTTGCGGGGGGATCACTAGGGTTTGATAATTTCTCCATTTTTCTTGATTTTGGCAGAAAAACACTCATCCACTACAAATAAGAATATTTTACAAACTCTGCAAGTATATAGTTATGCTCGTTATACAACTTAATATGTACACCTACAGAATCTCAACTAGTTTTCGCATCGACTTAGTCCAAGTATATATTGTAACGATTCTTTATTTCATTGCTTTGCTTTTTTCAGGATTATGGTTCTAGATAAGGGTGAAATTGTGGAAATGGGTCCGCCACAGGAACTATTGTCTAATACAAACTCTGTGTTCTATGGTCTAGCAAAGGATGCCAACATTGTTCACTGAAGAAACTGCGTCATGAATGAAATTCTGATCTCAAATTTTAGCTCTGCTCTTCATGCGATATTCGTGTATATACTGTCAGAGTGTTTTGAAATTGAATTTTTCCCGACGTTAGGTCCTTGGTTCCCCTCTGTAGGGCCGAGAAAATGTGAAAGAAGATTTCAAGATGATGTTGTATTATTGTGGTATTTTAATATTTTCAGGACATTTTGCACGAAAAACCTCAGAATGTCTTCAAACATCCTAAGTTTTAGCTTAAAATTGACGTGTAAAAGTGTAAATGCGCTGTTTTTGATGTTTTGATGTTTTTGTCTTTTATAAGTTTCCCCATTCTTTCTACAATTCGGGTCTTCTGTGTCCTGTGGGAAGGACAAGTGCGGGGTGAGATAGTTTCGAGGTGGGATCCGTTTCTTTTGTTCGTTCCTTTGCAAAACAGTTCCCCTTAAACTCTTGATATATATTTTATCCAGATACTGGGATTGTTTTATATCAGCAATGTGTATTTTTGTTAGTCTGATTTATCTGTGATGAATGTGTCTGAATTGTTTATTTACAATTTGTTACTTCGATAAAGTAAACGGATTTTTGATAAAGTGAAATTGGCTTTCGTAGTTGGCTAGGAGAGCACCATAAGGTCCAACCATACAATCAGTTGAGTGGTAGACATGGCATTGTAGCCATGTTTTTCTGTACATTTAACAGAAGGCTATTATATACAGACTCTAACTCATACCGGCGAACCGTTTCTTGCTTATATCTTTTTCTTAAATTACCAAAAATCCAAGTTCAGTACAGCTCCACTGCTGAGCCGCCGGTATCGTGAACTCTGGTCTGGCAGAGGTCGCATGCACTTACTAACGTAGGTTGTTGGATGTTGATTTGTTATTTTGTCGTGAATGTGCACCTGCTTATAAGCAATGTGTTGGTGTATGAGAATAAGTGTGGCTTTCATTTGTTCTTATAATTCTTATAATATAATAATTTGTTCTAATAATATAATTCTTATAATAAATAATTATAATAATAATATAATCTTATAATAATTCTTATAATACTACCATGGTTCCTAATAGACACCAAGGAAAAAATAGGATGCGTGGTATTTATCCCTGTTTATGATGTTTACTATAGATGTTAATATGAGAAATGTGGCCCGTTCTACTAAAGTCTGACCAAAAATTCTTGGAACCGAACTGTGAGCGCTTGTCCTGAGTTAACCTTTGAAATTAGTCCATATAAAGTATAAATTTCTAGAAACCTCAGGAGGAGGAGAATCCGGTAAAACCATCATATCCGGTCTATATCCGGTTACTGGATGCCAAATCGATAAAAACGCTTCAGATTCGGAAAGAGAATGCTAATTAATTCATACTTCTAGCACATTGGTCCTTGGCCCAAGACATCTCCGAAAATCCGGTCACATCCGGTCTATGTCCGGTAACCGGATGTCTAAGTCACAAAAACTGTACAGCAAGATCGGTAGGTCGTACAGTTTCGCTGATTGAATTTTTAGATTCAGCGGGTCGAAATTAGTCTATATACAAAGTTTTGTCCAATTTGGACCAAAATTGCGTGATTTATGGTCGTACCCGGTGTGACAAAAACCGGAAAAATCTGTTTTTCCGGTCTGGTGCTCGGAATCGCGGATAAATGTTAGTTTTTGGCATCATGAATATTTGGGAGGCTACTTTCATTTTACCGGTGTCAAAGTAATCGAATATCCGGTCGATTTCCGGTTCTGAGCTTTGAAATTTGAGATTTCAAGGGCTATTATCTCAGTATCCGGTTGGTCCGGAAGTCAAATTACTTCATTAAAATGACAATTTGTCTATCCCTAACAAGTATCAAGCTCAAATCACTTCATATCTGTTGTAATTTTTGAATGATAGCGTTTTAAAAACGTGCTGATTTTGCTTGTTTTGTGTAATTGTTAAACCGGATATGCGATTTGATCCCATACGCTTAGCATTGTCGCACGCAATATAACTTATTTTTGAACCATTTTTAAAACGCTATCATTGAAAAATTACAGCAGATATGAAGTAATTTGAGGTTGATGCTTGTTAGGGATAGACAAAATGTCATTTTAATGAAATAATTTGACTTTCGGACCAACCAGATACTGAAATAATAGCCCATGAAATCTCAAATTTCAAAGCTCAGAACCGGAAATCGACCGGATATTCGATTACTTTGACACCGGTAAAATGAAAGTAGCCTCCCAAATATTCATTATGCCAAAAACTAACATTTTTTACCGCGATTCCGAGCACCAGACCGGAAAAACCTATTTTTCCATTTTTTATCGCACCGGATACGACAATAAATCACGCAATTTTGGTCCAAATTGGACAAAACTTCGTATATAGACTAGTTTCGACCCGCTGAATCGAAACATTTAATCAGCGAAACTGTACGACCTACCCATCTTGCTGTACAGTTTTTGTGACTTAGACATCCGGTTACCGGATATAGACCGGATGTGACCGGATTTTCGGAGATGTCTTGGGCCAAGGACCAATGTGCTAGAGTATGAATTAATTAGCATTCTCTTTCCGAATCTGAAGCGTTTTTATCGATTTGGCATCCGGTAACCGGATATAGACCGGATATGATGGTTTTACCGGATTCTCCTCCTCCTGAGGTTTCTGAAAATATATACTTTATACAGGCTAACTTCAAAGGTTAACTCAGGACAAGCGCTCACAGTTCGGTTCCAAGAATTTTTGGTCAGGCTTTAGTAATGTTTCTTGCACTGACTACTATTTTGGGAGGAGACCTGAAACTGAAACCGTTTTGGACCGCCGGTGTCGTGAAATATTCTTCCCCCCCAAATATTTTTCCCCCCTATAAGGTGAAATATTTTTCCCCCCTGAATATTTTTCCCCCCTTCGGAGCAATAAGGTGAAATATTTTCCCCCCCTAAATATTTTTCCCCCCTGAATATTTTTCCCCCCTAATAAGGTGAAATATTTTTCCCCCCAAAATATTTTTCCCCCCTGAAATATTTTTTCCCCCCTCTAACTTTACACTGTTCTGTTTAGTACAATAAGTTATATGAAACCCGTTCAGATTATGTTGCAGTGCCACTGTAGCTGTATATATGTTTGCCAACACGGATGTCGCCTTAGTGTGAACGTAGAAACATTATACAATTATTTTAACTTATTATTTTTGTAACTTCTGCATGTTTACTTCTAAAGTAAAAGCATTATACGCTAGTTTTAAATTACTATTTTATTTTAATTAATGCATTAATGCAATTCATGCATTCTGTACTGTTACTTGACGGTATAAAGACTTCAGAAAAAGCTTTACTAAAGCAAACGGTATTATTTATTCTTTTCAAACATCCACTTATAACAGATATTCAGAATTAATGCCATTTTTGAAGAAAATATGCGAATTTTGAGTTTGCGGTTTTCTGTTCACCTTAAGGTGGTGGTTTCCGTTTGTGTAAATTTGACCCTATATTCAATTCTTTATGAAAGTAGAGGAATCTTTCCAAATATGCTATTTTGGTTCTTTTAAACATTCTGGGATCATTTTAACATTCTTAAAACTTGACCAAATGAGCTAACATTCGGTATAGGTATGTCTTCGACCTCGTTGAGTTCATATATTGCAAATTTTTAGATTTCATGAAATTAGATTTTTTGATTCGCAAGGGGAGACCAAGGGGAACCGAAAAATTTGTTGTGTTCAATTTTGATGAAAAGTTGCATAGAGGGGTTTTCTGGGGCGCTGAGCTGAAATCAATTTTTCGATTCAGCTTTCCGTTAGTTCAGCATAAACTTACATATTAAGCTTACTACTTTAGCTTATATTGAGCTAATGGAAAGCTGAATCGAAAAACTGATTTCAGCTCAGCCCCAGAAAACCCCTCTATGCAACTTTTCATCAAAATTGAACACAACAAATTTTTCGGTTCCCCTTGGTCTCCCCTTGCGAATCAAAAAATCTAATTTCATGAAATCTAAAAAATTTGCAATATATGAACTCAACGAGGTCGAAGACATACCTATACCGAATGTTAGCTCATTTGGTCAAGTTTTAAGAATGTTAAAATGATCCCAGAATGTTTAAAAGAACCAAAATAGCATATTTGGAAAGATTCCTCTACTTTCATAAAGAATTGAATATAGGGTCAAATTTACACAAACGGAAATCACCACCTTAAGGTGAACAGAAAACCGCAAACTCAAAATTCGCATATTTTCTTCAAAAATGGCATGTATTATTCTGAATATCTGTAAAAAGTGGATGTTTGAAAAGAATAAATAATACCGTTTGCTTTAGTAAAGCTTTTTCTGAAGTCTTTATACCGTCAAGTAACAGTACAGAATGCATGAATTGCATTAATGCATTAATTAAAATAAAATAGTAATTTAAAACTAGCGTATAATGCTTTTACTTTAGAAGTAAACATGCAGAAGTTACAAAAATAATAAGTTAAAATAATTGTATAATGTTTCTACGTTCACACTAAAGCGACATCCGTGTTGGCAAACATATATACAGCTACAGTGGCACTGCAACATAATCTGAACGGGTTTCATATAACTTATTGTACTAAACAGAACAGTGTAAAGTTAGAGGGGGGAAAAATATTTCAGGGGGGAAAAATATTTTGGGGGGAAAAATATTTCACCTTATTAGGGGGGAAAAATATTCAGGGGGGAAAAATATTTAGGGGGGAAAAATATTTCACCTTATTGCTCCGAAGGGGGGAAAAATATTCAGGGGGGAAAAATATTTCACCTTATAGGGGGGAAAAATATTTGGGGGGGAAGAATATTTCACGACACCGGCTGAAACTGAAACTCGGTTACTGAACAACACTACACAACCAACACCACATCCCCACTAGTGTTTACTGTTTAGGCCGGCCGCCGGTGGATGACTTTCGCTCGCCGGCTGGTATGCAAATCAACAGAAAGAAATTTGCAATTTTGAGCAACTAAGCTTAAAATGAACTCCAAGCTTACGCTAAAAAGCAGAAGCAATACGCCTAAACTACACCAAGCAGTACGCCGGCTCACAGGCAGTGAAGATTTCAGTATTTTGGCAAAAGTATTCAGCTTTACAGGTTGATGTTTCATTTAGAGTTGGGACCGGTTCCCCTAGAACCGGTTGGAACCGGAACCGAACCGGAAGGAATTTTAGAACCGGAACCGGAACCGGAACCGGTAGGATTTGGAACCGGCCGGTTCCACTCTTAAAAATGGACTTCAACTAATTTTTTTGCAGGAGTTTAAATTTTGCAAAAGCTGGATTTTGTTTTTGTGGTTGCCATTCACTGTTGCCATTCATATTGTCGTTATCAAGCTAGTGACTGAAATTGAAACTAAAAATCTAGTTTGTACTGAAACTAAACAAATTTAGACCTGAAGGCGAAATATGTAGGATGAGACTGATAATAATTAAGAGTTTCAAACTAAACGTGAAATGAAGGTACAATTATTGGAACTGAAACTGAAGCTGACACTCCATAGAATAAATTTAGACCCTAAGCTGAAAACGACAGCTTCAGCTTCCACTGAAGGTGACAGAAACTCACCGCTTCCCCTTTTCAGGCGATCGAGGCACGTTTCAGGTTTCACTGAAGCCGAGGCATAGAATTAAGAGAAATTTCAAATGTTTCTTTGAATCAACACCAGTGACATTATCCCGTCTGTTAAGATAAAAATTAAATGTTAAACATACTTGAAAAATTAGTAACGTGTATTGTAAGGGAAAATTTCTACTTCCTTTATTTTGGAAGGAATTTCGTAATTTTTTGTTTGCATGCTTCTGATTTTTCAAATTTTGTAAAGTAATTTTGTGTGTATTACAAAATGCAGTTGTCAAAATGTCTCTAAATTAATTTTAACGAATTTTTGAAATTCTCTGTTCTAAAATTCCAATTGCAATTGATGAAAGACGGGCACTTTCGTTCATACGTGAACGATACAGCGCCGAATGAAAACTTTAACCAGCTTACATATTTGAATATTAACCTCATAGAAAAGATGAGAGCTCGATGGGATGTAGTCGGAAATTGAGTATATCTTCTCAAAAAATTGGTAAATGGAAGGTGGTGTTGTCAGCACGCAAGATTTAAGCAACATTTTTTTAAAAAATAGTAAATTTTAGAGGAGTAGAAAACTTCGAAAGTTGAGTATATACTTATTTTCTTATTTTGAAGCTATCGGCAACGGAGACGAAAGTCAATCAAAGTTCAAATAATGGAACAGCATGTAGAAGTATCTGTTAGCTATTTTGTGTAATCAAGCGACTGTACATTTCCTCGTTATATATAATATATGTTCTTCTTTCCAATTTGGCTTTCAGCTTTTAAATATTTTAAATGCATTTAAATGTTTTGGAAACTATTTGCTTCTGACACTGTACTCTTTTTAAAGAAATAAAAATTTAAGCTCCAGTATATCTCAATTCTCAGCATGTTTTACTGAAACATTGTGCAGTTTACAAGATTCTGTTCAGAAGGCGCTGTCTGCATTTAGATGCACAGTAGAATCTCGCCGTGAATTATCGAAACAATTTGCTCGACCATACTAAAATTTTAATTTTTTACAAGTTTTAGTGTATGTTGTGCATATAGTAACAGCATTTGTAATGGAGCAAATTCAAGGTAAAGCAAAAACTTTAAAATTCTAACTAAACAAAAAAGTTTAACCCAGTTGGTTATAATCGCATTACCTATTCCAATTGTTTTGCAGTATTGCTTTATAATTTTGACTGTATAACCCTTGCTGGGGGCCTGCATCCAATATTAAATAATGTTAAAATGTAACTACGAATTTTGTACTTGGAACCGGGAACCGGAAGCTAGAACCGGAACCGGAACCGGAACCGGTACTCTAGAACCGGAACCGGAACCGGTTTTGAAAATTGGAACCGGTCCCAACTCTAGTTTCATTGTTTTGTCTGCTTCTGATTTTAAATTCAATGAGTTACGGTTTTGAAGTGACAGAATCAAAATTTCTATGTTGCCGTAAG
>JASAND010027653.1:0-38151 GCA_030248195.1 Trissonchulus latispiculum | reverse complement strand
AACTATACAGTTATACAATGATAATGATATTTTCTACCTGCCTAGTCTAACAACTAACCTACCAAAATAACAAGGCCGTAGAATAAATGATTTAATAAACGTACGTACATACAGTGGGCGAAAGCCCTGACAGACAGTCAATCCCAGACAAACAAATCACACACACACGCACACACACACAAACAAACAAACACGCGCACACACACGCACACACGCGCGCGCACGCACACACACACACACACACACACACACACACACACACACACACACACACACACACACACACACACACACACACACACACACACACACACACACACACACACACACACACACACACACACACACACACACACACACACACACACACACACACACTTTCGCCATAATTATGAACGATTTCATAACAACAGGAAAACTTAAAAATGATCCCCAGCATTTTGCTAGATGACATTGTGTTTGTTTAAACGCGATCCAGTTCCGACATGCATCGAGCTTCGGGATCAAATTAGAGCAGGATCTCGAATTCATGATCGGGTGTCTAAAAACAGTCCATTTCAGATAAGGCGTCTAACTTCAGGTTCCACCATATATATGTTGAATATTGAAAAGCGTGCTATTTTGAAATTATTATTATTGAAAGAGTTATTTCTATAAAATTTTGCACATGTTATTTTAAAAGCTTTCTAAAGTCTGCTTTATTGTTTCAAGTGTTTGTTTTCAGTTTATTTCTATCCAAATGAAAGTTGTAAAGTTTCGTTTTGCAATTTCCTTGCTGAATATATTGTTTTTTAGTATTCGCTTTAACTATTCCTTTTCTTTGTTGCTCTTCATTCTTCTTTACAGAGTGTTGCTGCATCTTTGCCCAGCGTGACACTTTGTTGAACAAAATCTTTCCTCTTTTCTGCACCCGCATCTTTTTGTTTTACAATCGCCAGTGCACCCACATCGAATGAACCCCTGGCCCACACCTCCAACTGATGACAGTCCAGCAACTTCGCTGACAGATAATGTCGTGGATGGAACATCTGCTGCAGCAAGAAATGCAGAGCTTTCGCATTTTTCGAGTTGATTAAGTGTGAAGTTTGAAGTGTGGATTCCATAGCTAGTTCCAATTTTGAATAATCCTGGAGCTGTTTCTTCCAAGACGATACCAAGAATATTACGAGGCGTGGAACGGCCACGGTCGACGTCAGGAACGGGGATTCTTACATTGTCTCCGCAGTGGACTGGCACTCTTGCTTTCTGCGACCTTTGCAGCATCTTTTCAGCAACTGCTTCCTGTCTCTGGGCGGTGAGCCTTCTAGCTAAGCCCTTGTCTCTACGGCCAGAGCATCTGAAGCATATATATTTATTATTTATTTTATTTATGTATCCCCCACCCCATCTGTATTTCCGTGCTCTCCCGGCTCTTGCGTAAGGTATTGTTCTTTGTGTACGTACGTATTGGTAACAGCCAGTACGGCCTTGTTTAGCTATTATTATAATTGTTATACTTGTGTTGTGTACTTTCCATTTATTATATCTGTGTCATTTCCGGCCTACGCGCCATTATTAAACCATAAATATTAGTTGTGTTGTTAGGGCTTTATTTAGGAATAGCTAGGTTAGTTTGTACATGTTACATCTGTTACTGGCGAGGCTACCCCGGACTGGCTCTTGATCTGCCAGGTTTATCCATTGGGCGCAGTTCCAGTAGCAAGTCGTTGGTAATCGCTATATTACAACACTTCCGCTACACTGGCGGGCTACTGAGAGCCAGCCAAGAACCAACGACCAAGTACTTTTTGACCACGCACATGGTGTATATTCATGCAAAAAATGAAACCGATCCAAGAAATTTGGGGCACCCCAATTTTTGTCGCCCCCCCCCTTAAATCTACGAAACATGGGTTACGGTGACCTCAAAGGGTCAAACCTGGCCCTAACCGGTCAAAATTGGTCAAAATCAATGTAGAATTCTGTAAACTTACTAGGGTTGATCGATTTGGATAAATTCTGCATTTAAATAGAGGGTAAGGTGAAGTGCTCCCGGAAACCTAGGGACTTAGGTACCCCGATTAGACATGAGAAAGTACTCGATATGGTGATGTTGCAATTAAATGGTCCAAATTGAAAGTAACGGAAACCGCACAATCAGACGAAAGTTCTTGTTGAGCAGATAAAGAGTTGTAATTGGGAATGCGTCAAAGTACACGGAATTTGAGCTACGGAGCTTCAAAGTGGTCAGAAATGGTCAGAATCGACCAAAACATGAAACTTCTCAAAATTATGGTTAATACGGTACTTAAATGAAAGTTCTTAATGCGGAGAACACTACTTGTTTACACCGACTAGATCAGCAGCTTCCACGGAAGTTATCGTGATAAATGGAAAAAAGCTGCGGCAACCCATTCTCGCCATACTTCGTCAATCAGTTATTTGTATTGATTAATTATAGCTTTAATTAGGTTAATGCAATAGAAAACCATTTGCTTAAGGTGCTGGTATCGTTTTGTGCAGTGCTTTTGTGCGTATTTTTGAAACGCTATAGCTTTCTCAATTTTGTGAGTTGGAAAGAGCTTTGTACATCATTTTAAAGCTTATAATCTGCAGATTCTCATGAGAGTACGAAAGTAAAAATCCGCAATAAATAGCTAAAACGTTCTGACATACTGACATCGGACAGGCTGAATATAGACCAAAAATTTTTGAACATCGATTTCTCAAAACTGTGGAATCGGCCAAAATTTTTTCTTGTGCTGTCCTATAAAGGACATGTGGGCCGAGGGACTTTTTTTTGGATTTGGCTCAGCAGGTCTTAACGGTCAAGAAAATCCATTAAATGTGCGGTGACACAAAATTTCGCATCTTTGCATTGAGTTTTCTCGCAACTGGAGATGTTTTAGCTCAAACCAAGAAAAATGTCCCTCCGCAATAGTGCAAATTCTCATTCTGCCAAAAATCACGCGAATAGATTGTGCAGTTTTTGAGAAATCGATGTTCAAAACAAAATAATCGCCGTTTTGCCAAAATGGTTTTTCGGCGAAATCTCTAGCTTAGAGCAACAAACTTCGGCTAATAGGCATTGATAAAATGTGCAATGAGACGGTGTATCGATCGAGTATAAATAAACCAAAATTGTCCGTACGATTTGGCAGTAATTTTGAAAAAACTGATTTTCTCGAAAACGGCCATTTTTGGACCCCAAAATTCGTTTTTTGCTTATACTGACTTAACCACTTGAGATAGCTCAAAAGTTGTAAATGCAAAAATGTTCATTTTCGTGTCCTCTTTCCAGCCATATCAACCAATCTGGTGTCTCGCCTATGTGCTGAGAGAATAATGGCAAAAACCAAAAATTTCTTATCTTTGCACCTAAAAATGCGGGACTGGTTTCAGAATGTTCAAGAGCACCAAAATAGTATATTTGGAAAGTTTCATCCACTTTCATAAAGAATTAAAGCCTATAGGGTAAAGTTTACACAAAGCGATACCAGCACCTTACGTTTGTATCATTTTTGTGCTCTTTCCAAAAACTGTTGCATAACACAACGCTAAGGGATGTAGTCTGCAACAATTTTTGTATCATTGGAAAGAAATGCTGTAAGGATGTGGAATTAGCTTTTAACTGCACTAACCCAATTAAAATTATAGTTAATAAAAATAGTAAACTACCTAGCGTTAATTTTTGCTAAATGCCTTTTTGAAGGGATTAGGAATTTTTATTAAATCGGGGAACTTAGGTATATAGAACTCAAACTCATGATATATTTTCTACTACATATTTTCAGAGATGAATGTAATCATTTACAAAACCAACCTGCTTACGTCACAGAGAAACATATTCCATTTTGAGCTGAAGAGTAAGGCAAAAACAGCCTGAATACAATCTGCTAAATAAATGATTTTTGCATCGTTTTGACTTTATGAATGCAAAATTTTTGCAAGCCTTTTATTGTTTTCTTCAGGAACTGCAAAATAGACTCGGCCAAGACAGACAGCTGAAAATACCTCTGAAATGCTGCTTTCAACAGCTGCATTCACACTTCACGCTGGTCCTCAAAATTGATTTCTCAAACACAAGTGTCTTAGAAATTGCTTTATTTACTGACTAAGTGTGTTTTTACATGACTTATTTTTGCAAATGCTTGCTTGCTTCCTTCCCGTTTTAATTCCAGCAGCTACTTGAGTCACCATGAGTAGTATTAAATATTAGTAAGGAAGGATCTCTTGCGTTTCAGCCCCACCCATAACTGTTCATTATTTGACCAATAACTATTGCTGAAATGTGACTTTTGTTTGAGGACACAGCGGAGAGTAATGAATTCAAAAACTTCAAAATTGTAAAATTTGAAAAAATCAAATATTTGCCTTCGTAAAGGGGGCCAAAGTGATCAAAACCATTTTATATCCTTGATTTTGATGGAAACTTGCATACACTGGTTGTATGGGGTGCTGAGCACGAATCCTAAATCCCTAAATCCATTCTATATACAGATTTTCGTTAATTCTGTGATCTTTTAGCTATTGCAAATATAACTACATAACATAGTGTTGAGCGTTGGCGCCGGACGGTGCGGCCAATGGCCAGCCTAGCCATTGACCCCCGTTGGTCGAGAATTTTCGGGCCAATTAGCTCGTAAAGCCATTGGCCGTTGGCCGTTGTCCGTTCGCCGACCAATGTGCGTTGACTGCTTGTTGTCCGTTAGCCGTAGACCCATCCTTGGCCCAGCTAATAGATAAATTGATTTTCGTATCTCTTGCAGAGAACTGGTTTTCTTGTATGCTCGTTCTACGCTTTACGCTATCGTTAACACTTTGCAAACCGTATATTGGTAAGGTAAGCAAGCAAAATGTAGGGTAAAAGTAGGGTAAACAAATCTTCAGTACTCGCATCGCAACCAAGGTTTGGAAGACTGACTTGACCCAAATGTGTATGCATACCTACTTCAACGCAGTGCTAACGTTAGCATGATATATCGACAAAAATTATTCTATAATACGTACAAAGGAGTGGAAAACGCTTCAGGCTTAACTGTATAGGGAGGGAAGTATCACTGTATAAGAAAATCCAGAATTGTCTTAACTGTTTCTAAGAAACTACAAATATTGAAAAAAACAATTCGAATATTAAAGTTAATTGCTTGTCAAAAAATTCTCATCTATTCAATAGTGCTGAATGTTTGCTGGTTCAACCAACCAACGCTGAACCAACGGCCGGACATATGCCGGCCAACGCGCCACCTCAAATTTTCTTTGGACAAGCCCCTCAAAAGCCCGATCTTATGTTAATATATGGGTGTGCACAACTAAAAAATCTGAGAGGTTATCTGCGTCTAAGTCGATACGATTTCAGTTAAACCAGGACCTGGAAGTTATTGGGTGCACCTAATCAGAGCTTATTCAAACAAGCTTTGACGTAATCAGCTGTAAAGGCTGACATACAATCCAAGCAAGAGAGAGAGAGAGAGAAAGAGTGAAAATAACAATTCTTCTGTAAGTTGGATAGATTTAGAAATAAAACCGAGAGAAAATAGACACCTTCGAAAACTTTCTGCTTCTGTGAAGAGTAAAGCTATATGTAATGCTTTTGGTATATTCTAGAGAGCCTGTAGGAGTATAATTATGTCTAAACGGACAGATGACAAGAATTTACCAGTCGTTGAAGTTACATTGAATTGCGTGCTGCAGAAGCCTGATCAAGGAAATGCTCAAGCGCCTAGGAAACCAGAGCCCAAGGTAAATTCAGGAGTAATTTTAGTGAAAAGTATTGTCTGAGTCGGTGCTGAAAAGCTTTCCTTCTTCGGAGGAAAATGAAGCATCTGAAGCAATTTACTAATGACATGTGGAGGCTGGCTTGGCTGACAAAATCGTGTTTTTGAAATTGTTGCGGCAAGAAGAGTCCATGCCGAAACCTGAAAAAATAAGTGAAACTAGTTAATGAAGAAAAATATTATTTCCAAAATTACTTTGTTAATATCCAGTCAATTCAGCTGGTAATGTTTCTTGATCGTACTAAGCTTAGAAAAGAGCACATCTTTTGTAGAATATGCTATGTTGACCTGATAATCCCAAATATGTAATTGGAGTCTGTTTTCAAAAGCGTTGTTCCTTAAAAATTTCAGTACGTATTCAGGATAGTTGTTAGCTCCAACTTACACTGTATTAGTTGGATTGCACTAAACAGCACTACACTACATAGCCTTATAGCAAGATAAGTCTGCCTCTGAGCTTCATTAAGTTTCAAATCTTGTTGCCAGCAATGCAGGCAAATTTGAACAGCTGCTCTGGTTAATTAAAATTGGTTGGATTTTAAAGCAAAACAAGATGTGTCCGACAGTAAATTAAAAAGGTTTCCGTGCAAATTGTTAGGCACTACTCAATGCTTGATATTCTGCTCGAGAGAGAGCGAACACGCAGCAGCAAGGATAGACACAGTGACAGAAATGGGACGTGGTTTGTGAAAGTTAATCTGCGTATGCCCACTGAGTAGGCATTCGCAGATTAACTTTCATAACTGCAGTGCAGGTATCCGCGTGTTAAGAAGTCCAGACGTGCCACTTATGTTAGTAGTATAGGCTCCCCGTTTCGACCCCCACTCCGGGAGGGAAAAGTTGGAGTAAATTTTCCGTTCCCTTTCTTAGGTTATAGTTACGAGTTTGTCTTCGTTGTTTTGTTTTAGCACCCTTCCTATGATTCTATGTCCCTTATTCGCCCGGGTTCTTAGGTTTTCCTAACTTCTAACTTCAAGTGCTTATATATCCTTGGTGCAGCATCATCCAATCAGGTTTCATAAAATTTTTATAAGGTGATTTTCAACGGACCATAACTTTCTCATCCCTGATCCGATTTCGATGAAACGAACACAATTCAATTCCTCTCGTCGAGCTCTATAATTCTGGACCCAACACGCTTAGGTTCTGATAATACACCCCTTCAACCCATTCATTTTCTCTATTCATCTACCCTTTTCGGTCTTCTCGGTCTCTTTGGTTGCTTTCCCTTCTTTATTAAGTCTTTACTTTGGACTTGAGTCACTCATACTTTACACCGAGCCTACTCTAACCTTACTTTTCCTACTTTTTGTACATGTTTTGAATTGACCGTTCACTAGATGTACTGCTAACTTTATAACATTTGAATTGGTTTTCCATCCCTCTGAGTCACTCCTAAAATTTCTCCGAACATACTCCGAGCATACGTTCTTCAACTTTCAGCCTTCACCACTGAATTCGTCGACTTCCCTAATTTCATTCACCGCGTCACTGTTATATTACTCCAAACCTACCCTGAGCATATTTTCTTCAACTTTCACAAATTCTTACCTTTACCTACCTGGCCTTAACCACAAACCCATTCTATCAATGTGCGTCACTCCTTAATTACACCAAGCCTACTCTGAGCTCATTTATCCAACTTTCTTAGATTTTTGCTTTTACCTATCTTGTCTGACCTAACCTAAGAACCAGCTTCCTTGTTTTGTGCACTGAGTCACTCTTAAATAACACCGAGCCTACACGGAGTAAACACCGAGCCTACTCCAAACCTACTCTAAATTTACTCCTTTTATGTCCTTTCATGATGTTTTTTAATCAAATCCTTCTCGTTCCTTTAGTCTTCTTCACTTTTATCACTCTCTCCAAATTCTCCAAATTCCAAAAATTCTGCTATGGGTTACCCCCTACCGCTAGATATGACGTCGAAGACTTCATAATGTTTAAACGAACTTGATTCTACCACTGTATCCTCTTCACTTTCCCTGATTTATAAGGTATCAGTTTCAGCTAACCAAACTTTTCAAACATCAACCTAACTCTATCTAACCTAACCCATTAGCTAACCCAATTTCAACTTAACACATTTCCTAACTACCTGGCTCATACATACTCGAGTCCTCTGAGCTTCACATCAAACCATAGTCTAGCTTCATTGTCCTGCCATCAATCGATCTTCCACTATGCTGGCTCTCCACGATCATATCTTCGTCCCCAAACCTACTTTGAACACTCGATTCTGACCCCTATTCTGATCAGTTGCTTTCAGCTTACTCAGCTCATCCGTCTCAACTCTCGGCTTTGCTGAGTCACTCAAGCTAACACCGACTGCCAACACCGAAGTACACCGAGCTTCGCACCGAGCCAACACCGAGTATACACCAGTTTACCGAGCTTGCACAGTAGTCGTTCGAATGTTGGAGTAATGTTGATGAATTTCGTAGAACAATTTCTACTTTTATTGATTTCGGTCGGTGCTTTTATGTGTTTATATGTACAATTTACGCTTTTATTGATTCACAGTACTCGAAGTTAGTCATGTCTAGATTGGCGGGCCAATTCGACGCGACGACTTCGAGTACTGTGAATCAATAAAAGCGTAAATTGTACATATAAACACATAAAAGCACCGACCGAAATCAATAAAAGTAGAAATTGTTCTACGAAATTCATCAACATTACTCCAACATTCAGACGACTCTGTGCAAGCTCGGTGTAAGCTGGGTGTATACTCGGTGTTGGCTCGGTGCAAGCTCGGTGTATACTCGGTGTTGGCTCGGTATTAGCTTGGAGTGACTCGAAACTCAAAGCCGAGGTGGTTGAACAGATGAGGGTAAACTGAAAGCAACTGTTAGAATAATGATCAAAAGGGTCGAATCAGGTTCAGAGTAGGTTTGGAGTGACGAAGGAACATGATCGTGGTAGGCCAGCTGTGGAAAATCGATTGATGGCAGGACAATGTAAGCTTAGACTATGGTTGATGTAAGCTCAGAGTGACTCGAGTATGTATGAAGCCAAGGTAGTTAGGAAATGTGTTAAGTTGAAAATTGGGTTAGCTTAATAGGTTAGGTTAGGTTAGGGTTAGGTTGATGTTTGAAAAGTTTGGTTAGCAAGTAGGGGCTGAGTGACTCGCAATATAAATCAAGGGAAAGGAGAAGGTACAGTGGTAGAGATCAAGCAAATTCGTTTAAGACGTTATGAAGTTTCGACGATCGCACAACATGGAGTAAGGTAGGGGTAACCCATAGCAGAATTTTATTGTGGAATGAGAAACCGGAACAATTGATTTGGAGAGAGTGATAAAAGTGAAGAAGACTAAAGGAACGAGAAGGATTTGATTAAAAAACATCATGAAAGGACATAAAAGGAGTAAATTTAGAGTAGGTTTGGAGTAGGCTCGGTGTTTACTCCGTGTAGGCTCGGTGTTATTTAAGAGTGACTCAGTGCACAAAACAAGGAAGCTGGTTCTTAGGTTAGGTCAGACAAGATAGGTAAAAGCAAAAATCTAAGAAAGTTGGATAAATGAGCTCAGAGTAGGATTGGTGTAATTAAGGAGTGACGCACATTGATAGAATGGGTTTGTGGTTAAGGCCAGGTAGGTAAAGGTAAGAATTTGTGAAAGTTGAAGAAAATATGCTCAAGGTAGGTTTGGAGTAATATAACAGTGACGCGGTGAATGAAATTAGGGAAGTCGACGAATTCAGTGGTGAAGGCTGAAAGTTGAAGAACGTATGCTCGGAGTATGTTCGGAGAAATTTTAGGAGTGACTCAGAGGGATGGAAAACCAATTCAAATGTTATAAAGTTAGCAGTACATCTAGTGAACGGTCAATTCAAAACATGTACAAAAAGTAGGAAAAGTAAGGTTAGAGTAGGCTCGGTGTAAAGTATGAGTGACTCAAGTCCAAAGTAAAGACTTAATAAAGAAGGAAAAGCAACCAAAGAGACCGAGAAGACCGAAAAGGGTAGATGAATAGAGAAAATGAATGGGTTGAAGGGGTGTATTATCAGAACCTAAGCGTGTTGGGTCCAGAATTATAGAGCTCGACGAGAGGAATCGAATTGTGTTCGTTTCATCGAAATCGGATCAGGGATGAGAAAGTTATGGTCCGTTGAAAATCACCTTATAAAAATTTTATGAAACCTGATTGGATGATGCTGCACCAAGGATATATAAGCACTTGAAGTTAGAAGTTAGGAAAACCTAAGAACCCGGGCGAATAAGGGACATAGAATCATAGGAAGGGTGCTAAAACAAAACAACGAAGACAAACTCGTAACTATAACCTAAGAAAGGGAACGGAAAATTTACTCCAACTTTTCCCTCCCGGAGTGGGGGTCGAAACGGGGAGCCTATACTACTTATGTTTATGTGTTGAACAAAATTTAGAGTGATTTGAATTGAAGTTGAAATTTTAAATCACGACGTCATTAAACTTAGCACTGTTTTGTTTGGTTCAAATTGTATACAGACATTACAACTTTTACTTTTTAGTCAAAATTGGAGACATGTGTAGTGCTTACAGTGAAATCAAACTTATCAAATTTATTGATTCAGGCCTCAAAAGTAGCTGCACTGGATTTTGAGCACTAACAGCGGTGCGAACAGGCGAGGAAACTCTGGGTCACCTCTTAGATCCTTCAGATCAAGTAGCCTGGTTTTGGTCTACCCAATCTGGGATTTGTCCGCGTTAGACCGTGAGTTCGAACCTCCGAGCTCCGTTTTCCGTTCAAGGTCAATACAAGTCTCGTGAGCAACTGTTTAGCAGACGCCCACCTTCTGAAATCTTTAATTCTCTACCACAACTTTTAAAACCACTTAACTGCTAAACAAGACTGGATGCCAAAATGATAAGTCCTACCTAAGATTCTAATCAAAGTTAATCTATATCCTAAGACCCTAGTAGAAGGAACCACAGAACCTATAAATTTTAGGATTTAATGTACAAGAGTTATAGGCAGACGAAATAGAAAGGATAAGATACAGACCATAGGTAATGTGTATAATTAGATACAGCACAAGAATCGTCAACTGTCCAGACTGATACAGAATACAACAAACAATTACTAAATACTGGAATGATACGCAGATCACAAGATATTACTAAGCTGCAAACGAATTATCCAATAACTTCAATAAACGCACGCAGACAAACACAGCTAATAACTGATTCCTAGGGCTCGTACCTATTTACTAAACCTAAGCTTTAAGAGTAGACCAAGATGATAACATAGACCTAACCAGCAGTCTGACATAAGAACTGTTCCTACAGTGAAAGTTTCGCAGTGAACCCTGGGAGAATTTGAACTTTAACTTTTAAAACGAGCACTATATTCAGCCTCTAACTAACTAAGATATCGAGTGGGTCCGCCTATATGCTTATTGTGCCCTATATGCTTTTAATTTATGGGATGCAGTCAATATTGCACAGTTTCCACCCTTCCCTGGCACTAAATATTAGTTCTGACTGCCCACTCGGCAGACAACCAGACACTAATATCCTACTTCCTGCCTAAGGAAGCGGCCAACGGATAACTCGCACGAATTTTAGAAATAAGTTTAGGCTTTTAGATTTCCCCAAACGGTTCAGAATTTAGATTCAACAAGATTTAAATACACAAGAAAACAGAGAAAACAATAGCAACGACAAAAGAATGCATAACTGTTTTGAGAGTTCAAGAGTAAACCTTATTCTTCTTTCTTCTTGATTGGGGATTTCCCAACTCAGCCCACAACCGAAAGTTTGATCGGTCTTGCAACAGACCCTCAGAGCCGTGAAGCGGCTGGAAGTTCGCTAAGGACAGCTTTGATGATCAGACGTCAGGTCGAGGGAGCAAGCCTCAACCAGGGGGAACGGGTGTGCACGGCAAATTCAATAAATGACCGAAAGTGGGTGTCGGACAAATCACCCTTGCTGACAGAACTGATGAAAGGGTGTCGGATAAATCACCCTGAAGCTGGACTGCTGAATGTGCACCCCGCTCTGCCCTGGCAGACTGTTTATCCCGTAGGCAGTTCAGAAAGAAACAAAGTCACTACTTAAAGAGAACCTTTGACTCCGGGAATTCCAGAGACGGAGAGAGGGATCTGGATCAAAAGACAGGACCAGGGAATCAGGATTAATCTTACACAGGCGGCGGCGGAAGAATGGCAGGACCGGGGATCCAAAATCTCGGAAATTCAGACTGGTAAGAGCAGGACCGGCAATATCGAAAGGCAGCAGATCCAGAATCGTAGCAGGTCCGGGCGTGTGATCCAAGGAAGGGCGGGGCTAGGTTCAACCTGAATCAAATGGGTTAAAACCGTTAGGATCTTTCGGAGAAGGATCCTAACACGATATTTCCTGGGTCCAGGAATAATCCCTAAGAAGCTGAGATAGAAAGTTTGTAAGGTGAGTAGCATTGTGTAAAAATTTGAGAGTGCGTTCTGTGGTTAAAAATTGAGAAAATTTACGTTAACATTGAAATTTGGGGACTTTTAGGAGAGTTCCCAAAAGTCCAAGCTTCTCAGTGGATTTCCTTTCGGAAATCCACGCGACCCAGGTAATATCTGGACAGATATTACAAATCAGAATCATTTATAACAGTAAATAAAATAGTTTAATTTAAAGGACAATCTCAGGGGTATTTTTGACAGAGGACCTCTGGGTCCTATAAGAATCTCAGAGGCGATTCCCAGAAAAAGAGGGAAATCGCCTTTAAAAAACTAGGCATTCGCAAGAGCAAATAAAGGGGGGAAGACCTAAGGTGGGACGTAGAGGTAGACCTAATCCCCCCTTAAACTAAAACCCCAAAAGTTGACGAGGGGCTAGTGTTAATACACTAGCCCCGTTCCGGAGTGGGGGAGAATTTGGGCATAGTGACGCCCTATGTTAAAGAAAAACAGGGGGAGTGAAGGGAGAGGCCAAAAGCGGCCGTACGGTTCGGAAGACGAGGTAAGACTGATGTGCAAAACAAGTCTACCTGTCAATCACGACAATTTCGGCAATCATTCGTCTGATTGGCCGAAATTGTCCTCCGCGCAAAAGGCGCGCACTTAAATGATTCTGATTGGGTCATACTTAGTGTAATCATAAAATAACTTTGAGCGGGCTCTGAAGTGTTTACATTAGAGGGGAAAGGGCAATTAAACTAATCCCTTTCCCCTATTGTAAAATTAATGGAAAAGATTAACACACGTGCAAACGCATTCGGGCGAGAAAATGACACTGCGTCAATTTCTCGCTTAAAGAGAAAAACAAGACCTTACACTCTAAAACCTGGACCAGAGGGTCCCCTTAACTAAGACTTAGTGACTGCTGATTAGGTAGGTAAAATAATTAATTAAAACCTAATAGGTACGAGCCTTGTACAAAACACAAAATGCACAATACAAACAACTAGGTAGCTAAGACATGAATTAAAATAAAACTTTTCTTTCAGTTCCCCTCTTTTTTCTTTTGCCTTTGAGTCTCAGCCGAGCTGGACTCAAAGAGCGGAAAATTTGTACAGTTACAAAAGTAACGCATCTGTTACTTCAAATTGGCAATAAGGGAAGACATAAAAGTCTTCCCTTAACTTACAAAACCAAAACTTACAAAAGAAAGAAGAACTTTAAAAGAATTCCACACTAGCTAAGCAAAAACTAGTTAAGTTCAGTGAAAGGGCAAGCCGAGTTTCCCTTTTGCTTTAAAACCAATAAAGACCACATTAATTAAACTCTAAACTTAATTAACTTAACTTTTCATTAATTAATTAGCTAGAATATGGATTAACTTAACTAAATATAGACTTTAATTAAGCTAAAAATGAAGTTTAAACTATTAATAATCACAATACTTGAGGGACGAGCCGAGCTCTCCCGGTTAGGTCAGAAAATCAAGCATAACTCGAAATCGAACCACAGAAGCACCAATTATTTTGGGCTTATTTTAAAGAGGAAGACCTGCTGAGTTTATTTATAAAAGTGTTAACATCATTATTGATGTTAATTAGTGTGAAACTTTTAATTAAAACCACTAGGACCATCCAAGCCTGGAGGCCTGCTTGAACTTCAGTATGTGACTTACAAATCGGCTTGTAAAATAAAATCGAACCACAGAAGCACCAATTATTTGTGTTTATTTTAAAGAGGAAGACCTGCTAAATTTGTTTATAAAAGTTTTAACCTAATTATTGATGTTAATTAACATGCAACTTTAATTAGAAACACCGTGACCAACCAAATCTGGGGGCCCACTTAAGCTCCATTATGTGGCTTGTAAATCAGCTTGTAAAATGAAAACGAACCACAGAAAGGGTAAATATTTTTGGATAATCTGAAAGAGCCAAGCTTGCTCGTTTTAATGATATAAAAATTATACTAATTAATTATGTTAATTAACGAGTAATTCAGCGAAAACCACTGATATGGTCGAAACTTGAAAGTAACTTTGCAATCTCCATATGAAGTTTGAAAATGGCTTGTAAAATTAAAACGAACCACAGAATAGGTTGTTTTTCTTTTATAAATCCCAAGAGCAGGTCTTAATCTATTCAGATATAACAAAGTTTGATGGCATTTCGACGTACAGTGAGCGAACACTGGCCTTTGTCCTGACCATGTTGGGTTGTTTTGGCCATAGTAGCAGAATCCCTTTACTTAACTTAAATTAATGAGTGGACCGTGCTCTGCACTAATCATTGACAGTCGTTCTACACCTGCCAATCCGCCTGGGGAGCGGCACCCAACGGGCCTCTACCTAGCTGTCCCGCAACAGCATAATTAGTAAAAGTTAACTGCCAGCTCGAAACAACCCAACTTAAATTTGAAACTTCATTCCAATTAATTTTCCCCGAAATTCATGTCTTAACTATGGCAATCATAAAAAATACTGTTAAGGTGGCAATCAGACACATTCATTCCATTGTAGATTTCATTCCCTTCCCAATTTCCAGCAGAATCCAAGATGTAAAATTCCGTGTTAAATCGAAACTGTTCCTTTATCAAATAAAATCATGCGACAAAACATTCATTTTCATTACACATGGTTTTGTAGAGATTTGGTTTTCCTTGGTCTCATCTTGATAAAATTTATATCTTTAAAAATCGCCAACTTTGAAGTTTTTGGATAAATGTGTTGCAAATTACTGTTTGGCAAACTTGAAGTGACATAGCTCAGTTTCGTGAAAGTTGTCATCATGTGCGTCTTAGTGCCTAGGTCACGCAGGTCACCTAGGTCGCGTAAAAACTTCTGATATGTAGTGCTCTGGGATTCGATTCGAATAAAACTAGCGTGCCTTAAACGAGGCACTAAGTGTTACGAAGTTACGAGAGTTTGTATTACCAAGAGTTAATAATAGCAAGAGTACGACACCGTACCCTTGCTAGTGTAATTGGCAATTGGCCTGTCATATGCTCGAAACATTAAGGCCGAAATCTCGGGGGGGGCATGGTTAACACAGAGTTGTACATTTGGTTGGACAGACACTTTTGCGACCGCGACCGCCCCGCGACCGCAGACGTCGTAACCGCGACCGCCCGCATCCGCGACCGCAGCCCGCAGGCAAATTTTGTGACCGCAAAAGATTGAGTTAGCACTGTTTTGTATGGTTCAAATTGTATAGAGACATTACAACTTTTACTTTTTAGTCAAAATTGGAGACATGATTTTGTAGAGATTTGGTTTTCCTTGGTCTCATCTGAGACATAAATTTTGGTTTTCTTGGTCTCATCTTGATAAAATCTATATCTTTAAAAATCGCCAACTTTGAAGTGTTCGATAGTGAAATTTTGTGTGCAGGATGCCTTTTCTTCAACTTTAGGGTTAAGGTATCAACCGAACGGCAGCGGCAGCATACCAAATTAAACACTGCTTAAAACGTTGTTTTCCCTCCCTTCGAGTATTTTAACCTTTAATACTCATCTAATCTTATAGCATTGATTGAAACTTTCAGAACTTGTTGATTGAGTTGAATAGAACTGAATCGATTGAAAGTTAGTTAGCCAGCGCAAAAACCTTCCATTTGGCATCTAATGTACGAATATTGAAATTCCTGCTTTTTTATTATCACGAATAGGTACTAATTCTCGTTCCTGTCAACTGTCACTTCGATAGTGGTTGCGGAGGGCACAAACTTGAAAATTTAAATTCTTTCGTTTACTGGCAGCTCACGGAAACCAACAGAAATCGGCATATATAAAATCAAGAAATTTACAAAAATGAAATTAGACAAAAAGATGTACAAATGTACAAATGTACAAAAAGACGTACAAATTAAAAACCCGACACAGTAAGGAATAACAGTCTCCAACCACTCGAAACATTCTACTAAAATAACAAAATAAACAGCAAATGTGAAGTTGATAATTCATCCAACGAGGGGACAACATATAAAATCAAGGAAAAAATTTGAAAAAATTGGAAATTTTTACTACAAATTGGCCTGAATAACCACGACTTGATAGAAATATGCGGTCATTGCGGTCACGAAAATTTGACCATGACCGCGACCGCCTACCCGCGACCGCGTCCAACTCTGGCGTTAACACTGTTAACCATGTGTTTATATGCGTTTGAACTAAAACGCATCTGATTGGCTAATCGCCTACCTTATGCCAAAATTACCTGTATAAGGTGACCCCCCGAGATCTCGAGGGGGCCTCAGCTTAGCGTTGTTAAGCGTGTGTCTATATGCTATTGCACTGAAACGCATTTGATTGGCTACTTGGCTACCGCAACCCCCATCAGTGCTTTTCAGTAGCAAAGTATGTAGTATCATCAAGAAATAATGAAAAACGCCTGCCTGCAGTCACTAAGGCCGAAGCCTTAGTCCGAACAGGAGAGAGTCAATGGGCGCTTTATCAAAACCAATTATCGAAACCTCTCTGACTGTGCTATGCACAGAGGTAGGTAGGTAGGTATAGTTACTTCCCGCCCGCTAGCCGGTGAGCTATGCACAGAAAGAGGACTGCAATGGCCCGCGGATCTCCGTAGAGATACAAACAGCATTTACATCAAGATTAGATTAGCTTTGTGCCTTTGTTAAGCGTGTGTATGCAGTCGAACTGAAATTCACTGATGAGGATTACGGTAGCTAAGTAGCCAATCAAATACATTTCAGTTCAATCGCATATAAACACACCCTTAACAACGCTGAGCTGAGCCCCCCGAGATCTCGGGGTGGGTCACACCTTATACAGGTAATTTTGACATAAGGTAGGCGATTAGCCAATCAGATGCGTTTTAGGTCAAACGCATATAAACACATGGTTAACAGTGTTAACCGTGACCCCACCCCCCGAGATTTGGGCCTTAATGTTCCGAGCATATGACAGGCCAATTACACTAGTAAGGATGCGGTGTCGTACTGTTGCTATTATTAACTCTTGGTGTTACTTACTAGACACTATCGGTTCGTTACGGAGACTCTTTCACTGTGGTGAAGCTTTGTTGCACAATTTTAGTTTAACAGTTGTTAAACGACGACTGAACTGATATTCATTTTTGCTGTTTAGCCGGAAGAAGCTGGGGCGACTCGAAGCACACAGCCCACGTCACCAGAAGGCCAGCAACAGTGGATTACACGCCAAGAATACGATGAGCACGGTCCCTCCATTGTACATAGAAAATGCTTTTAAACAATGCTGCTAACACGATACCTATCGATTGTGCTTTTATAAAGCTTTTCTCTGTAGATATAAACTTCTCTTCATAAAACTGTTGTTTTGAGTCGGTACACTGCAGTCTCATTCACACGTGGTCCCAACTGCGGTAATCAGTAGCAAATGTTGCAAGGTAATTAGTTATCAATTAGTCCCGGCATTTACAGCCATCTAAATAGACAGATCTAGGGCAGATCAGGTCAGTTAAGCGTGGACAAATCAAAATCTACTCTCCGATCCGATACTCTCCAACTGAAGTTTGGAGAATGTTAATGTTAAGAACGAAGGAATTTCCAAGTCAGCTGCCAAGGTGACCTCTTCCTCATCTGGTTATACAAATTGGTATCGACACATAACTGCTGATCTTGTAGTGTAATCGAGAAAATGAATACATATTATTCTTTATCAATTTTCTTTTAGTATGATTCGTATTCCCCTCGTGTTTTCAACTTTTTAAAAAGATTCAATAGGGTTGTAAATCTAAGATTGCCCATAGTCCAGGATGTAGTGCTGTTGACCGGCCGGGTGGAAAACGGTCAGCCGACGGCTGGCTAGCCTGCTGTTGTACGGCTAGCCTGCTGTTGTACGGCTAGCCTGCTGTTGTACGGCCGGCCTGACGGCCTTATATTTCAGCGGCTTATCAGAATTTTCTCAGTAAATCAATTGCAAATGATGCTGATGCATTTGTATATCCTTATTTCTTTTTCTAGCGCGCATGGCTCATTCTGCTGGCTATTTTTATTCTTCGATATGTCAGCCGGCAGTTTCTGGCCGGTTTTTCGGTCGAACTGCCGTCTCACTTAAAATGAAAAAATTAAAGTTTTACATCTTTCATGTAAGCAAGCTGAGCCTATGTGGTATAATCTTTGTTCGATCTCTGGATTTGCAACTTCCGCCATGAATTTTTAACAAGGCGTTTCAATACAAACGATGAAAATTCTATTTCATATTTGTATCGCTTTGACTACCTATGTAGAAATGTTGAGATAATTATTCCTCTCAAAATATACCAGGTCGCAAAAATTAAGATAAATCAACGGCGCAAAGCAGTGACACTTGGGTTAAATGTCAGTTTTTCTAGAATATTAACCGTGTTAAAATATTACGAAGTGGCTACAATTTTCCACAGTCACCTGTTAAAATACAGTCATTCATGCAGCAAATGAACAAAGGACGAAACGGTTTATTGACAGTGATTTTACAGGATTTTGCACTTTCAAAATTAAATAATTTAACAAAATTGAGTCGCATCTTCGACACCTTGCTACATTTTATGTGTTTTGAGTGTGCGTACGCAGAGCAGTCTTTCCCCAGCGTGTTTTTGCGTTCAAAATAGTTTTGAGGTCGTACAAGTCTTTGTATTCATAGAACAGGCAATTGAGAACCTGCATTTTATTGCACTGGAGATAATTTTTATAAAAAACTTTTTTGGCAATTTCTAACTTTTCACTGCGCACAACAGCAGAAGTACACTGCCAGTTCAGTTCAGTTCTATTGCTAAGCTGTCTAGTGTAGTGGCGTTTTGAAAGGCTAGTAGAAACGCCAAATAGAGGACACGGAAAAAAGTTTACGACTTTTTTTGGCCAATTTCAACTGACCTGCTTCCAACTGCAACCAATAGCGTGCACTTGACGTTCGCGCATGCAGTGACTCTCCTATTTGGGGAAAACAGCGCGTTACTGAGTCTTGCACTTGACAGCTGCATGTAATGCGCCCTATTAATAATTACACTGCAGGGGAAAGTCCTTTGCAATGAAGTTTCCAGATTTTGCATTCACAGTTTTCCTCATTTTTCCAATATTTATTAATGGTAAGTAAAACGGATCTCTCTTGTGAACATTAGCATGTAGATTAAGCTTAGATAATACCGTCTGAACATTTGGAAAGTAACGAGACAGAAGTGAAAAACATTTTATTTTTGTTCTACAAGGCGAATTACAACGATAGCTTCATTCAAATGTTCCTTCAATCTTCTTTCTTTTTAATTCTTAACATTCCCGCTGGACACCACCTCAATCCGCAAGTTGGCCACTTGAGCTGGCACTTTGAATCTGTATCTTTGGTATGGTACAGAACGGAATACATTTTAATTTACATATGCACTGCCTCTTTGTGTAATCGGAGCCTTGCTGCGTGAAACTGCGTTGATGCAACTCAGTTCCTAGTTGAGAACCGAAAAGAATCAGATTGTTAACTGAAATCATAACCGATGGCTGACCAAATACGTTTCACATTTTAGAAATTTTGTGGACTACATTTGTATCGGAAAATCTTGTAAGGGATGCCTTAAGCATTAAAGGTATATATTCCCAAGGACAACAATTGATAAGCCTGATATGGAGGTCAGCTAAGATTTAGCAAATGTTGGCCTACTAAAATTTGAGAAGGGAAGATATAACCAGGGGCATCTGGCACCACGTTCCTATGAAGCAAGACCCAGGAGAGAGATGCAGGCACTAAGCAGATATTCAGCAGCGTTCAGTAATCAGTATTTAAAAGCAAGAAATTGTTCCAGCCCTTATATCTAAGCACGGTCTTTTCGCCCGGACTTATGCAACGTTTGTATTGACGAGTGAGTCTCAAGTGGAATAAATAAGATTTGTTTTAAAAAACCATCTACTCCTCCCCAAACAATAGCCTATGCTGAGATTTCCTGCCTTGCCTGCCTTGCCTCCATTAAACAGTATGACATATGTCCCATTGATTACAACGTAAGATTCTGATCAAAACACCGTACACAAATTAAGAAAGAACCCTTAATAATTTTTTCGTAAATGGTACAAGCAAATTAAATTAAAATTAAAGTTAAAATTAACTCAATCATGCAAGGTGAAAGGGGTGGTACATATTTTTAATCCATTTCTATTTTAAATATTATCTCTATACAAAAAGATCCTAAATACATTCACTCTGTCTCCTAATTAACAGTAATCGTGTTTTGGCAGCGAAAGTATCCTGGAATCCGCTCTATTCTTAATGGGTTTTGCATTTTTTGCACTTTAATTCCGACGTGACAGTCTTTTGACTTCGGTTTTCTTGATCTTCAACCGACGTGGCCGGCCAGCAGGCCCCGGTCCACCCGCCGATCGATGGCCTGTCACCGAACAGGGCGGCTTGTTTAAAACAGCACTGTTGCAGTTTTTGGCTGGCCTTTATCTCGGTCACCAATTGCCTTCACTTCAATACCATCAATTTCAAATTTAGTATGTAAACTTGGCGAACTGACGCTAAAACACCGGCTGTGCTTGCTAACAGATGGAACATGTTAACATATTAACATATTGTTTTAGGAGTTAAGCCGAACTAACCAAGACTATATATATTCGTTAAAATTCTTGTTTTGGTAGTTAAACGTCATTCGAAGTGATTCTGTTACTGGTACTGAACCTACAAATTCTGAAAATTCGGTTGATAGGGGAGAGAAAAGCACAAACCTCGGAAGATGTTCAATGTTTAAAATAGATTCTTCTTCATCTTCTTGAATGTGGACTTATTTTATTATTCATGTTAAGATTTTGAAAGTTTACCAATTTTAATTTTCCGTTTAATTTTCTGTGCTTTATTTCAGTTGTGCCATCTGTACAGTCAAATCAGCTTGACAACAAGGTTTCGGATCTACATCCCCATCCGGAGGGAGAACCCATAGGTATGGAATTTCGTTTTAAAATCAACAGACAGTGAGGCCAAGATTAAAGTTATGCATTATTGTATTCTGCCGATTTATGTCAAATTTAAATCAGATTTGACACAAAAACTTTGGTTTGAGCATCATTTTGCTACAATCTTCTAATCGTTCAATATTAATTATTCCGGCACGTTGACATAATAATTTCTTGCTTCGCAGTAGGCTAATTAAAAGTTTGATATTTACATTTCTCCTTGATATTTGCATTTACAGCTCCACCGGAAGAACCCGACAGTTCAAGGTCGACAGTGCTGCCCCCTGGGATTACTGGTAGTAAGTGGAAATCTAGAAATTAAATTTCACATTTTCTAAATTGACATTTTTCTTTCTTCTTTGAAAATTTCCAAAATGTGAATGACATTCATTTGTGAACTGTCTGAGGCAACTGATGTTGAATTTCACCCTGACTGAGTTTCTAGTTTGTCCCGGTGTGAATTTTGATTGCTAAATTCAATAACATTGAACTGAAACCAATCTTAATTTACAAAATGACAACAAACTTCAATTTCTGAATACTATTGTGTCTCATACTCATTCACGAAAGAAAATGGATTTGCTAAGTTTCAAAGATTTCCTTTTCTTGGCAACCTTTTGTATCGCTAAAGGTGATTTTTAACTGTAGATTTAAAGACAAACCCAATCTCAGTCAAACTAAAAACTTCCATTCAACCTATAATTTGTTACCAAAAGTTAGTTAATTAAGTTGTACCGTTTTGAAACAAGGATAAGGCTATCATAATCATCCCTTGCTAGACCCAGATAACTTAGCAGGAAGCGGGTACCTGCATTTTGACTATCTGATGTCTACCTCTATACCAAACTGAAGCATGTTCTCTCGAACCCCACCAACACCACCAAACGAGGGAACATCCATGCAGTCTAGTCGAAGCATCGTTACACAATGCAATGAAGAGTAGTGGCTTTTTCTTCTTCAATTTTCCCCTTCTGATGATACCAGAACTCACCTAGGTAGCTGCAATGGCGGCAATTATTTCGTTGATCATAAAGTACAAGTGATCTCAGAAACAACTGATTAGTCCTTTTCACCTGCACAATGTCTTTTACTTCCTTGAATCGTGTGATTTATTTTAATTTTAGTTGCTACGGTTCGTGAGTACAGCTTTGGTAATGGCCGACCCGGCGCTGATTCAGGAACTTTGTCAAAACTGAATCTGACTTCTTTCAGCAATTTTATGATTGCCCTATTTCTAATCCTATCTTATGTCCGTTATACTGGTTTGTAAATAAATATTCCGTCATCAATCAGCCGTGCCTACATTTTTCGTGTTCATATTCTTTTGAAAATGAGGCTGTCAAGATTATAAGAGTTTTATGATATGATATTTTAGATAATAGAAAATTTGTAGTGAAAGAAAGCAAATTTGAATTGGAAAGCTATCAAGTTGGATGAAGCAATTTTAGATTGAAAAATAATTTGAACCAAAATGAATAAAATAAAATAAATGACCGGAGCAAACATGTTGACAAAAACTTGTCATCATAGCAGACCTATTTAGATTACATAACTAATGTGCTGCCCTTAATGTGCACGTTGTTCAGTTTCGTGCTGCTGCGAAGCATGACTCCAAACAACTGGAAATAACTTTGAATTTCAGAGTAAATTTATGAATGCTGACGATAGCGAGCCCAACCTATTCGTTCGCTTTAGGGTCTTTTGATTTGAATTGCATATGTATTTGAATGCAAATGCGAAATTGATTACAATAGTGTGCATGGCAATAATGCGAAAACGTTTAAGCGTGCTAAATCTGGCATAGTGTCTTGGCGTTCACAAAGGCGCCGCAACTAAAACTGTACACAAGCATTTATTTAAATAAATAGGTAAGTCAACAGTATTAACAGCAACATAGCAGAATTAACCAAACAGAAAGCAATAGATTAACAAATAAGTGTGTTCTTTGTTTCCGAAATCCTGTTCCACCACTGTTGAGGTATAAGCGGTGAAGACCACCTGAAATAAATGATCAATAATATTGGTGGTTGTAGAAATCATGATTAAGGTTTAAATTTAAATAAATTCAATAAATTCCACTGAACTGAACTGAACTGAACTTACTATGAGTAGTATTTGATATCAATAATAAGCTATCAATAAAGTAAAATAACTAAAGAATAACAAAATAGATTCTGTCATACTGACAGAGAGAATATTGCTCACTTTCAATCGTTGTGCTGAACATGGCATAATTAGTTTCCATGCAAATGTCCTCAGTTGTGCATCCTCGAACTTTAATGTAGTAGGTTTCGTTTGCCTTCAAAGGACCATTGCAGTAGTCTGATGTTGATGCACAGGAATCCTCAACGCCTAACCAATTACAAATTAAGAACAATGTCGATATATATATATATATATATATATATATATATATATATATATATATATATATATATATATATATATATATATATATATATATATATATATATATATATATATATATATATATATATATTAAATAAATATTATTAAACATCAATAAGAAAATAAATATTAAGGCACTTTACTGAAGTGGAACAGTATGTAGAAATTACACCAAATTGTCTTGGTCAGTATGCCGATCCGTAACTTCTCACAAATTTTAGGTTACTGATGAGAAAAATATAGAAATCAACCAGTTGGAGTCCGTTCGGGTCTCTTCGCGGGTAGCGAAAATTTGTCTTGTTTGCCCTGTGAATTGGTGGACAGATGCCTGTTTGACTCATCGCTTTGAACCCTTAAATTTCAGAATCACTAACCTACGGCACATTTGCCAAAATCCTCGCCCTTTTGAGCAAATGGTTTGAAACTGACATCCGTAGCCTGATAAGGTGGCCAGGCTTCAAAGCCTTGAACATCGTACCAAGTCGGATAACCATAGAGAAATTCATCCAACTGAAATAATGCAGATGGCACAATATAACTGTATTGTTTTCTTAAACCAGCCAGAACTCAGTAAGCTAAGTCACATAAGCAATCTAAAGTTCTAAACTCCATGCCAATTTTTAACATACGCTTTATTTACCGTATAATCTTCAGCAACAATGACACTCCATTGGTGAACGGGACCATTTAAAGCAGGGAAAGTATCGTAACTGAATCCAATGGTTAAGGTCGTATAAGTACTGGATACAAAATGTGGTAACTTTTCTGTAAGTACCAAAAGTTACCAAAATTACCAAAATTACAAGGCATCAGTAATTAAAGTTAATTACCAAAATTCAATCATTGCTGCTATCCAGTGTATCCTAATCTATGTTCCAATCAAATGCTCAAGCCACACACACTTGTATTGTAACTTTGTTCAATTGCTTTGAAATTACATACTTAGCAATAAAGAATATGCAGCACAACTTTTACGTGAAACATCAGCAATTCATGTGAGCGTCTTACGGTGTTAGCCGGTTTCGCTGCAGGGGTTAAACTCGGTAGTTCGAAACTTGCGGCACTTTTCTTCACGTCTTTCCATCTTGATTTCAAACTTTCACAGAAAGTTATTATATTGTGTGAGCAAGCTCGTAGTGCTCTGGATGTAGAAATTGCACAACCTACATAAGCTACCAACTACATTAACATCAGAAGGCGTATCCCCTCCCCGGATTGCCAACTCCCAAGTAATGAACTCCAATCCCTAGACTTACAATTTTGTCCAGTCATAATCAACTCTTTAAAAATGCATCCCCTAGTCAACTCTTTCTATGTTATTAGTCACTTTTTCTCAGGGGTGGGTGACCTGCTCTACCCTGATTAACACAATAAAGCTTTAACTTTCAAAACTAATTCATCTTTGTTATTTAATTAAAACAAAATTAGTTCTTTCTTAGCCCAAGTTTTGTAAATGGCATGGGAAGCACCAGCTGAATTTAATGCTTAGCTTAACCAAACATAATTTAACTTTAAATTTCGAAATAAATTTCTCACATCTTTAAAATTTTTAAAATTTTGCACTCAGTTGGTGCTTTCCAGGCAAAATTTTATATGATTTATAATTAAATAATATCAAGAGTACATAATATCTGTTCAAATTAATTAACTGAAATTATTTGAGGAAGTTAAAGAATAAGGTAGAGTTGCTTCCCCTCCTAAGCTAAACAAGTTAAAGAAGAGTTGACAAACTATGGTTTCCTTTTAATAGAGCTAGGGGCCAACTTTATCGGGATTACAGTTGACAAACTTGAGAGTTGACTAACTGGGGACGAACATACCAGAACCAATAGTGACAACTGTTTTATTTGCCGATAATGCCTTGTCCTTGCCAACCGCCTTCACCGTAAAAGAATATTGAGTCTTTGGACTGAGATTTCCGAAAACAGTCCATTGTTGGGCAAAGACCTCCTTTACCTCAGATCGGCCATCATAACTCACATACCTGAATCAGGTTAAAAGGTGGTACAAAGTATAACATAACTTCATCATGACCACAACTATGAATTCGCCCTTGCAACAATACCGAGTCAAGACCGAAGCTAGCTTAATGCCCCAGTCCATTGTAGTAACCGAAGTGACATCTCGCCACCTGTCGTCAGTGTGCCATGTCTGGTACACAACCTTATATCAAAATGTCTTTGCTTCTTGTAGCAATCAAAAACGAAAGCAGCTTGCTGCACTGCTCAACGCAAGCACGCAAGCAAGTCTGGCCAATATAATCTTAAGTTATAAGCATAAACTTATGCACTAGCGCAAGAACGACCTCTCTTACATTACGCGATATCGAGTGTTGTAGGAAAGTAACTTTTCTGAACTGGGCACATTCCATACCAACTTCACGCTGGCACTTCTTACGATTGCTTTCAAACGAAACTCATCCACGTCACCATCAGCTAGAAAATACAAAATATATGTATACACATGCTTGTAATACATGTAGAAACATTTAGAAAAATTATTCCATTCTAACAGGAAGAAAAGATTCCAACTCGTTTAACCAGTAAAATATTTCAGTCAAAGTCAGCCGAAACAGCAGTTTAAAGATTTTAATTCACAAAAACGTAATGCATAACCATAAAGTGGTATATACTTTCACACTGTGCAAAGTTAAAGCTTAATTACCAGCAAAGGGAGATTGGGGTTCATATCGACGTCTCGACGTAGTTGGGTGCGTTGTGGGGCTTTCGGCTTCCAGAGTCGACAGTTTTTCTAATTTCTTAGTGGACAGGTCCACGTCAGTTAATATTCGCTTGACACTTGTTTGTGTTTCAGGTATCTTAGGAGGCGGTCTGGGCTCAGCTTTCGTCGTGCTGATTTCCGGTTCAAGCGGAACTCCGGTCAGCTCTCCAGCGGAAATGGGCTTAAAGTCAGGCAAAGTATTGGGAGATCCTGTGGTGATTTCAACCATAACTGGACGGCTTGTCATTCCACGGTAGACGGTGAACAGTTGGATCGTGTAGGTTTGACCAGGATTTAAACTGTTGAACGTGTATTTTTGGCTGAAATTAAGACGAAAATTAAATTTATTTTAAACTTCATTTTCATAAGCTACAAGTAATTTTAACAATAATGTCAATAATTTGAAAACCTGACATATGGGCATTTATAAGATCATAGTATTAAGGATACCACAATAACAAAAAGACAAAAATGCCAAAAATTAAAAAGAATTTTTAGGATCAGTTTTTATGATTATACAGTTGTTATTGTATTAGTGTTGTGCATTGGCCGGTGCGGCCAATGGCTGGCCAATGGCCGGCCATTGGCCGGCCAAGCCATTGGCCGTTGGCCGGGAAAATCTCGGCCAGTTGGCTTGGCCGGCCATTGGCCGTTGGCCGTTGCCTGGCCAATGGCCGAGTGCTGGCCAAGCTTAAATTTACTGATCTTGTGCGTTAACTGTGTTGGAAAATTTAATTTTGCTGCATAATATCGTAAACATGTTGCTGTATAAACGTTACATTAGATACAGTACTACAGATTTTCACTTAGATGTTGACAATTTTTATCGTTATTAGCGTTATTTTACAATTAAATTTGCTAATTGCATGCAAATTTTAAGTGTGCTAACAACGTAGTTTTTAAATTTGTCTGGCGGTGAATGTCTCATCACTTTATTGCGGTCCTCCAGCAAAGTTAAAACAGTTATCGCAGGTTGGAGCAAAATGTTTGGAAAAACTATTTTACAAATATTGTAAATTGTACTATTGAAATAAAGTTTAATTAAGCTGACGCCTAATTAAGCACGGTAGACTAGTACAAATAGTAAATTCCAGCTCGCCAACGTTGACAAATAGCTAAAGAACGGCCAATAGCTTACGGCCAAGAAACAGCCAACGGCCAACGAGCGGCCAACGGCCAACGGCTAATTGGCCGGCCAACGGCCAACGGCCAATTGGCCGGCCAACTTCAAACTCCGGCCAAGCCAAGCCAAGCCAACCATGGAAATTTTCGGCCAATCCCAACACTATATTGTATACACATATTACACATTGTCAGCATGCTATCAGTCTTAACTGTACGGGATTCAGTCTTACGGTGTTGTTGATTTGGGAATGGTTTCTTTGCGATGATCAACGTCTGTGGTCCAAAGTATCAAACGGTACTCATCGAATTTGGCTTCCTTTATGTCTGTTGGACTGAAAATTACTTCAGCGGTGGTTTGAGTAATTTCACCCGGAGCCAGCTCTGATGTAATAATAGGGGCTGAAAAACAATTGAAACTATTTAAGAAATGTACTAAATTCTGCGGCGGCTATATATGACTTCATAACTAAATTTAAATATAAATATTGATTAACTAAGTCTCTACCACCTAATGTCTATATGTAAGTATACACTTTCAATAAAAATTAAGATGTCTTGTCGTGGTCGCACAAAAAGCAGCTGCACAGCTTACGAGTAACTACTGTCAGTGATCGTGGTTCACTTTTGACATCGTATTTGGAGACGTTTTCGAAGGTGAACTCGTACTCAGTACTGGGACTGAGTCGATCTATTCCCAGAGGTGGTTTGTTTAGACTGAGCTGTTTCGGACTTGATTCTTTCTAAAAGTTTACACAGTTACACGGCGGAGTAGAACCCAAAATAATTTACAATGAGAAATGCTTTCAGTATGTACACCAATAGTAAATTAAATAAAAATATTTCCTGCAAAAGGTAAAGCAAATGGTGCACTAGGACAAGTATCTGGAATTGTAAGTAAATAAAAAAACAGTTTTAAATGCTATGGTATGACAATAAAATTAAAATTATTATTATTATTATTGTTTTAATTATAATAGTACATAATGTATGATCAGAATAGGTGTATACTTGATCTCCTGTGTAGGTGATAACTACAGTATTTCCTTTCCAGAGCTGATTGGCATTTGGGTCATCCCATGTGATGAGAACTTTTGATCGATGAAATGCATCAGTTGACACGTTTAGAACCCGTACATAATGGATTGGTCGCGGCTCTACAAAAGTGTAGACTCACAATTTTAACTGATTTCGCAGATCCATTGTTCAGCTAAAAAATCTACAAGTGAATTTATGAAAGCTCTTACATAATATGCCTTAACACGATAGTAAAAGCAACTACCACCACTAAACGGTTAACAGGTCACTCCAGTGAAAATTACAGGGTTTGTCTTGTAAAAACTGATTGTTTGGCATCTGATTTAGGATTGCCCAAAAAGTTGAACAAAACTACAGGTTTCTTTGATTCTTTTTACAGAAAACTCCTGTGAGAAACTACAGGTTTCCTTAGTAGCTTTTACAGGAAACGCCTGTAAATTTTAACATGTCGAGAGGCCGGTAAAATATACAAAAGTACGTTTGCGGAAAATCCAGATAGCTCCGCCAGTGACTGACCGCACAGGAGCTGTTTTGCAGAAAAGTACAACAATTCCTGTAGTTTCTACATGAGTCCTTTTAAGAGTGTATACAGTTTTAACCAATTGCCTTGCGGAATTTGTAGCAATTTGTTAATTTCTAATGCTCAAATCCAACTTTTAACCCGTTTAAGCTTACGCCGCAAATCAGCATGTATGAAACTTGGTCGTTTATTCATTTTTCTATTACCGTCGGTGCAGGAGATCTCTATCTGAAAAGAATAGATTTATGATCATCATCAATTACTTGATTAATTTTACTCCTCTGAAGGTGCACTAAGTATACAACCGAAAGTACCATAGTGACATCATAGCTGATTGCGTCAGTCGTTTCAGAGATTAATTAATTAATCTACATAGTTTAATCTACACTTTACACGGAAAGTGTAAAGTTTACAGTTTCAAGGTTCTTTCATAGATCGCCTAACAAGCTTCAGCAATTCTGCACTTTAGCCGATTTTCTTCCTCTGTCCATGATTTTTCAGTTACATGTGTAAAAGTTGATAGAAGTTCACAAGGGCGGATCCAGGGGGGCGGTGGGGGCGGCCGCTCCCCCCGTCGCGATTCGAAGGTAGTGTGGAATATTTCCTTGATTTCATTCAAAATTATGCAAAAGTGTGCGCTAACTTTATGCAAATCAACCTAAATTACACTTGTGTGTACGGTCCAAGGCCGGAGTTAGCTAATTCACAATTCATCAAAATTGGGTGCAATTTGTCTTCAGTCTTCGTTTTGAAATCCTGGGGATCGGCGGCTTTGCGCCTACTGAGTTTTGCAGAGTCTGAGCTTTGCGCCTCTCGTCAGGTTGGTTCACTTTTTGGGCAGTTTGTGGGGCAATTTGGGTCTCACCCCTTTTGACCTTGAGGTTTGTTTCCTTTTATTGTTGAGTTTTGTAAACATATGGTGCTTGCCCCATTTTGTCGATGTTATTGAAAATGTTTTGGTTCCTGTTTTGATAATTTCGATGTTTAATATTTTTTGTGTAAAATCAGTAAATTCGTGACAAATATTTAGGGCTGTGTCGTCTCTTTTCAGTTGGTTAACGGTTAGGTAGGGAAAATATCAGACATTGCTACACTCATTCACGAACCTTGCAACTCTTTATTGAAAACTAAAATATCTTTATTAGAATTTCAAATTCTACAGTAGGAAAAATTAAGGAGACAAATAGGGAAAAGATAAAAAGCCAAAAAATATCGCGCCATCGGCGCGACTAATTTTAAACGGCATATTTTTTGAATATGTGAAGAAAATCTTGAAATGAATCCGATTTTTCGAAAAAATTACTATTTTGACTAAAAATGTGTTGTATTTTAAAAAATTTTCTCAGTTTTTCAAAGTTAAAAAATTAAGACCGATTTATTGCAAAAACAATAAATGTTTCAACTTGTGGGGGGCTCCGCCCCCCAGACCCCCCTGTGGTAACATTTTACCGCCCCCCCGTCACCAATTCCTGGATCCGCCAGTGGAACTTCAGTCACACAAATATTGCCAGTAAATCGGCATAAACATGGCTTACCCTAACAAGACTGTTTCTGTAGAAGTTGAGGAAAAAGAAAAGTTGTCCAGTAACCACTTTTCTGGCTTTAAAGGGCGGGTCGGATTCCACAAGTTCAAAGTCCAGCCAATAGGAGGGACAGGAATGATTGACAGGTGGCTCCCAATCTACTCTAAGTTCAAAACCGTCACGACTCGCTGTGATATTCCGAGGCTGATAAGGATCTGCTGAAAAAGAAAAATGATCGGGTAAATGTAGTCAAATTTGTCTCGTACAATTTCAAAAAGTCATTTTCTTTGTGATACCAGCAAATTTTGAATAAAGCCCAAGCTGAGACTTCGATCGACAAAGTCCGTTTATTCATAAAAACATAATATTAATAATTTCAGGGTTTCAGAAGGAAATTCATTCTCCTGAAAAGCTACACGTTTCTGCAGTTAAAGTCTAATTTTTCAATTATAAACTAGAACATACTGCTTTCGATGCCAGTATTAAGAAGCAGTCTTGGAGTCATTCCTATTCGTTCGCCCCACAACTGAACGCTATAGAAGGTCCCTGGGACCGCATTGCGTACGGTCACTGAGGTCCAGTCTCCCATAAGAGTGGTATTGGATGGCGGTTCACCGATCGCTGGTCGATACTCCACTCTGAACTGGTTGTAGCGTTCATGAGAGGCTACTTCAGCTGACCAATCCACGTAGAACGTCCCTGATTTAGCCAAACCATCCTCCTGAAAAGTAAACAGAAGGACAAGTTATACCAAGGATGAATAATTGTACTATGAAATAATTGTACTATAATTGTACAAGGAAAGTTTAGGCCACTAGAAGGCTCCTCTTCAGTGCATTGCATAAAGGCCAGAATACTTGAATGTAACCCGTTTAAAGGGACATACCCACTCCTCGTTTAGTCGAGGGTAGACAAAGGATATCCCGTTTGGGGGGAGACAGCCAAGAGGAGTCAAAAGAAGTTAGGTGGGGAGGGGAAGCATAGACTATGGAGGTTCGCGGTGGGGGTTCGTCACGACAGACTATTAATTTAGAACGACTGAATTTCATTGGTTGAAGGCGACCGCCCTCCCCAAATGGGGACCTTTTTGCCTACCCCCTCCCCACGAAACAGGGTTCCATTTTGGAAGGCTAAAACTACCGTAATCCTATGCCCCCTACCAAACGTGGAGGGGATTTCTGGAATCTGAATGGTTGTTAGTTCCCTCTAGAGATGAGCATTTCGGCCCGTCGGCCCGGCCGGGCCGGGCCGACATCCATTGGTTAGCGGGCCGGGCCGGGCCGGGCCGAGAAATTTTTTAACAGCGGGCCGAAACGGGCCGGTTCGACTCTAAGAAATGTTGTCAAATCACTAAAATTAGCATTACATTTACTCATTCAGGTTGTTTTACAGCAAAATTTAACATTTTGCAGCATAATTTAGCGTTTCCAGCATTCACTAAAGCCTTTGAAATCATATTGTTAGTTAAATTTTTGAAATTTTCTTTTGGCGGGCCGGGCCGGGCCGAATTTTGTTAGTTTGCGGGCCGGGCCGGGCCGAAACGGTTTGACAGCGGGCCGGGCCGGGCCAAGCAAGATTTTGGAGCGGGCCGGGCCGGGCCGGGCCGAAAAAATCCGGCCCGTGCTCATCTCTAGTTCCCTCCCCTAAAATGGAGGCGTGATTTGGCTACCTCTCCCACCAAACAGGAGAAACTTGACGTATTGTGGTCGGAGCACCGAATGCAACGCACTGAAAAAGAGCCCTCTAGTGGCTCTCTTCTTGTATATGTTATGTTAAAGCACAAATAACTGTTTAATTACGATTCCATGTGTGATAAGAGTATATCACAAAATGAACCTCTTCAGTTCGTGGTAATGGATACCGATCAATGTCCAGTTGAGGATTTATCGTTAACCACAGATCACAACACATTCTCACGTCACCAGTAGGTTTCAATACAGGAACTATCGGTAGCCCACTCCTACCCAGTGCACCAAAATGTTATGTCCAGACTAGCTCAGGAATCAAGTAGCCAGTATTTACAACATTCACACGATAACAACAACAGCGGATCAGAAGTCACTTTATCCATAGCTTTTATACACTACATTATATGGTGCAATTATGCCCTTTTGATTATACACATATATGCTTGAAAAAGCTTACTTAAATTTGAAAAAATTATCTTGTATTTCATAGTTACATAATACTTGGAATATGTCCGCAAATGGAATTAGTTTATTGCTAATAATTTTATATGTATTTAAACGTTCATTACATAAATGGATGGACATAAGCCTTTTTGAATAACAGTCTAATCCACGGGGAGAGTAGCCTCCAGCAAAAAGCAGGGAAGCTCTTCCCGACGTAATCCTTCCTTCCTTCAAATTAATAGTTGAGCACCCTGAGTTTCTTGACAGGAGAGAGAGAGAGAGTATGCATTAGTATAACCAAAATTTCGGAAGATGTAAAAACTTGGCGGAGGGTCTGTGGGTGAGCTAAATAAGTAATCGAGGAAAATAAAATTCTCTGTATCGTCATCATTTCGAAGGAAAGAGGAAGAAACATCACCTCCTCCCCAGTCCCCGGAGAGAAAGAAATCGACCCTATCAATCACCAAAATCGTCTACTCTACATATACATATGTATGAATGTTCCCTGAAATCGCTAAACTGGGCAGGGCAAGCAGACATGTCATGGGAGGAATGAAAGTTTAGAGTTTGAGTGGAGTGAAAGTTCTCAAAAACGGAATTCAAAAAATTCAACATTTCTGGGTCTCTGGTGTGATGGGGATAGAAGTTGCCCCAAAGAAAGTTGTGATCGCTTAGGATCTTTTCAAGTAAGGGTAAAATATTGTAGAATGATATAATAATAGAATAATAGAATAATATAATATCTAATATATATAAAATGAACTCGATCGTTTTCATGTAAGAATTAAAAGAAGGAAAAGCTTGAGTCGAACTAAAACTAATTAAAACGGTTAATTTTAGCTCTACTACACTCTACCTTACATCTTAGTGAAAAGGAGCATAGTTAAATGGTTCAAGATTGAACTGGAAGCTTTATAGAAAATGTTCATCTTATCAACGTAGTTCATTACTGATTACTCACAGCGCCATTTGTAATACATCCGCAGTGTAATATCACTTTATTTGTACTTATGTGAAAGGTTGAAATCAGGATCTGAAAGATGTGAAGAAAAGTGTCCAGGGCGGGGATCGAACCGCCGAGCTTTGATTTAAGAGTAGAACGCTCTACCACCAAGCCACATCCCCGGACGTTGGGACTAGATTATTACGCTGATTTCAACCTTTCTGGGTTACTGATATTTAACATACTCCCCTTGCTAATTGAAATTCGACCTCGAATTTCCAGGAATTGCAGGTCGGTCCTCAAATCCAAGTACCATGTGGTGTAAGGGCGGCTCCCCGGCTGCCTCCTAACCCGAGGCCATATTATACTTCTTTCTTCTTCAAACCGGAAGCCTTTATATCAAATCACACAAGATCCAATAACCATCATATTGACCCTTAGCACCACGAGGACCACCATATACCAAACCAATTATCTCAAGGACCTGCAATTCCACAATTCCCAGGCATCACAAACGACTTCATCTCCTCAGAGCGGTAAGGACACGGCACGGTCGCCAAATGTGAAAGGTTGAAATCAGGATCTGAAAGATGTGAAGAAAAGTGTCCAGGGCGGGGATCGAACCGCCGAGCTTTGGTTTAAGAGTAGAACGCTCTACCACCAAGCCACATCCCCGGACGTTGGGACTAGATTATTACGCTGATTTCAACCTTTCTGGGTTACTGATATTTAACACTTATAATAATTTTCTTATATTTTCAGTATATTTAGGTAAGGATTTTATTCATAGGATAAGCTTCGCTACAGTCTCCGCGCGCGGATCCAAAGGAAGGGAAAGTGAACCCTCACCCACCCAGAGAACACGACTCATAACAAGCTATATCACAAACCGCAAACCTGAGGTGGAATATCCGTGACAGCAGCCCCATAGGAGGTGCTAAGAATCAAACCAATAACCATAAAGGCCACCATTCATTCAAAATAGAATAATCCCCGAACAGTGTAAGCATGGCACAAAATTGTTCTCCGTAATGGACAGGACTTAGTGGTGGAGTTGACAGTCACTGTAGTAAAGCCATGCGGTGGGTCTCCCGTGTTCACTTTTCTGTGTCAATTATGTAACTTCACAAAACTCACAACAGCCAAGACGTCACTACAAAATGGTCAGTTCAGGGGACTACAAAATGCCAACTTTCACTGTTTACTCAGCAAATAAAGTTAACTGCTGACTTCACTGGAAAAAACCTCCTCCAAAATAGAGGGGTCCGAAAAAATTTTTCACCATTATGCGCTTTCTAAAATTCACTTTTCCAGTTTCAAAAAGTACGGTTTTCAGACAGCAAAGCCACCCACCACAGATGTCGCCTTTAAACGGAAATTTAGAATTTGCTGCACATAATTCTAATCAGTTACTGTAATGATTAATTAGACCCCCCCCTCTGTTCTGTGAATTAGCTAACACTTCAGTCACTGACTTAACTCGCGCGCAAAACTAGATCCCGTAAGCTGCGTTACAATGCTACGCACTGTAACAGTTGTGCAACTAAAAGATCTAAGCCTAAGAAATGTGGAGTTAGCATAAAACATTAGTGCTACATTGTAACAAACATCTGTAATGTATGATTGCACAGTGACACAATTGCTATATAGTATTCAGACGATATTTAAACAGCTAACAAAAGATCCCTAAAGCTGCAAACTAAATATTTTACCCAAAACTCTAATGACAATATCTTTTAGATAGGCTCAACTAGTTGGCCGGCAGGACACAAGACTAGCTTGCAAAAAACGTCCAGTAAGAGTGCTATTTTCCGTGTGTAGTTTTTTGCAACATCACGAACAAATTCATTAAGTAACATCTCGCCTACGGAGAAACAAATATCCCTGCATATTTCGACTTCCAGCTCAATTCACGACGAAATATGTGTTAATTTAGTCGTGACAAAATGATTTTAATTGACATTTGAACCATATAGCTCTTGCAACAACAGCAGGTTGTGTTGCAAACAAACAATTGCACAAACAACAGACAAAAACCGTAACAATAGGCTGTCCTGTTATGAAGGGTTTAGGGATTTCTTTCTGAGCCAATTCTGTAATAACAATAAATTTGAACGGTTTTTCAACTATTGTTCGATAACTCGTGTCTGCTTCTTCCAAAAAAAGAATCATTTCTCCATTATGCAGCAGCATGTTAATGTTTGCAAAATTGGCCAACGGCAAGATTTCGGACGGATTCTGCATCTGGTTGGGTAGCAGCCTACCGCTTTTTTATTATTATTTTGAGCTGGAAGGGCAAATCCAGATTCTAAGATAAAATGAGGATAAAATTTGAAACAGTCCCTTTCAAATTATGTTGTGCTTCAAGGTTTTGCATTGTTCCTCGAAATTTAAAGATACCCAATTAATATATTATTAATATTAATATTAATATGTAGTACAAACAGAAACAAGTCTTTGAATCAGAGACTTTGTACAAAAACGCTGATCTTCTGGGGCCGGTGTTACCATCGGCTAACCCGAATTAAGTTACAAACCCGAGTTAACTTGCAATCCCTATTAAATTTAACCCGGGTTAACCACTTAACCCAGATCTGGACTTTGATAACATTGACCCCTGAAAATTCCGCAGAGTCAGTACGGGAGTTAAATCCGACCCTGCTTAAATCAGCTGCATCCGAGAACCTAGAATTTTCGAATCAATTCGTTCCATGTTTTAAGAACATGCATACATATGTAGCTACCTCATTCGAACTATATTTGGTCTGTTAAAGGCTGTCGAAATTGTGAATTAGTCTATTCTCAGAAATTCTGCATTTAAAATCTGATTAAAACTGGGCTAACAAAGTTTTTGGAAATTCAGGTCAGTAGTCCTTTTGTTCAGTCAGTACCCACTACTTACTGTTACAAGAACTAGAACTCGGATAACACTCTCTGGCACGCTCTAACACTGACCGGCACGCCCTAAATAACTAACCTAGAATGCCAATATAAAATCCTTCACAGTTTCACCCACCTTATTTGTCCATGTTCGAATAGTGCGTTTTAAAGTTGAATACAGACATTCTATATGTTCTGTGTAGTTACTGTAACCTTAGCCGATGGCTATTCATTATTTGTGCAAAGCAAAAGGTTGATATTTCATGAATTCCAGAGTCCATTTGGAGTTCATTATGACAACTACGTATTTATTTGAAGTTCAGATTTCTTTCTGCTGCTGTGTTTATGAAGTCAAACATTTCCAGTACAATGAATAGCACTCACATTTTTTCCAGAGTGAGAGTCTCGCTTCTGGAGAAAATGTAGTCGTCGTCATCGTCGTGCTTATTCCTAATCTTTGCCACTAATCTTGCCTGCTGTCATCTAAACGGACATTTCGTCGTGTCCTGCGTTGTCTAAAACGTTGGACTGGTGAATTGGACTTCTCCGTGTGTATCCACTGCTCCTAAGAAGCGCCAATACTTTTCCAAGGCTTAGCTAATCAAAGGTAGGTTTTGATTTGCAGCGTCCTCTATAATTTGATGTTATCCCTAGCGCAAATTGAACAAAACAGTTTTGTAAATTCCTTTCTGGCATGGGGAAGTGAATGAGTTTACTTTCAGTTTTAGTTGAAGTTATGTTGTAGCCCCTGTCTAGGAGTTTATGTGAAAGGAATGGTGACAACTGTGTACTGTACCAACAAGGTGTCAACAAGGGAAGGAAAACGGTTAATGGTGTCACAATCTTATCTATTAATGCACTCTTGCAAGTATGGAGCGTTTCTTAACATTCACTTAATTCTATTACACATTCTAAAAACTACGCATTTTAAGCAAATTTCAGCCATGTTTTTGAAAACCTTTCTCAAAAATTTGTGAAAATGTTCGTTTCTGCTATATTTTGGCTGCGATCTGTAAACAGTTTCGCTTATTTTGGGGTTCCCCTAATATTCCCCTAATACATTGAAATATTCCATGAATGGTCCGCTTGAAAGTCAGCGCAAACTCCCGCACTGGACTCGTGTTAATGTATGCTCCAAACAAACACAGGAAATCATTATATCATCTATAATAACTGCGATTTATGTTTATTTATTTATTTAGTTATTTATTCTTAGCTTTATTGGCTATTTCTATTTACGCAGTTTATTAATCACATACTCTCTTAAACTACTCTTGGTTGAAATACAGCAGTCTGTGAAGATAGATCAACTCCCCAGTTTCCACAGCAACAAAAAGATTACTCATTCAAAATAAACATTGCCGCCACATTTTATTTAAAATTTGGTTGTTTTAAGACATTGGTTGATACTCACTCAGTGCAATCAACATTTTGTCATTTATTTCCCGTCATGTAATTCCGTTATTTATTTGTGTTCTATGTTAAAACTTATTTCTTCCTTCACTGATAACACTAAGCACAAACTATTTGAAGATACATCATTTCGCTTCTGTTGCCTTGACGACCAGTCACATGATGTTTGCAATCACAAAGATCACGTGATGATTACCAACCAGTTTAGCCAATCAAAACCAGACACGTGAAATGAATATGGCGCTTTGATTGGTTCGTTTCAGGGATTACGAAATCAAAATGCGCAATCATTTTTAAATAAAGCAATCATAACGTGATTATTTCCCCAGCCCACCCACAACAATAAGTAACCCTTTCTCCCTCTCAGTCTTAGGAGGAGACGGAAGGGCAGACAGCGGCTTTCTTATTTCTAA
>JASAND010027651.1:0-22103 GCA_030248195.1 Trissonchulus latispiculum | reverse complement strand
AGCCGGCTACGATGGGCCAAAGTTGCCATAATCGCTGTTTTGGCTGAAAATCGCTGCTTTTTCGAACTTTTAACGGCCATATCTCAAAAGTGGGTCTGGGATTTTGCTCATTTTTTGCATGGACGTTGGTAGCATATAGATAATATGTTATATTAGCATATATTAGAAATAATATTTATAAAAATTGTGTGGTACTAAGGCATAATGAGGTCGCTAGATCAAAAAATCTGGAAGTGCGCCTACTGAGCTATATATAATTAAGCACCATTTTCAGGCAATTATTTTGATCATATAGCATATAACATGGGGTCCAATTCTGGGTGGGTAACCCCGACCATCTTCTTTGTTTTGTCGGTTCGGAGGGGGGGAGGCAGGCAAATCTGCACCTACCCCTGGCAATGCCCGAAAACATGATAACATCATAAGCCCTTTCCCGACTAGAAAATAAAGTCTAATAACTTAAACAACATATATACAACACCATACATGCCAATAACACCAGACATCCAGGCATATGGGAAAATGTTCAGGATATGGATAAGGAAAATCCTGGATATACATACGTGGTATAAGTTCATGCAAAAGAGACTTTCCAAAGCTGCAATATTTAGAAAAGCTGCAATTGCATCTTGCAGCATGATGCAGCTTTAGAAAATGATTCTGCATGATACAAAATAAATCTGACAGTAGATCCTCTGGATAATGTACAGTTAAAACCTAAACACAAATAAAAAACAGTACGAATATATATACCATATACGTATACAAGTTTCATATTTCAAAACTATATAAACCGATCAAAAATATTTGTGGGTCCGGAAGCTCACCCCCCCCCATTTTTTGCCAAGCCACACCTAGTTTCCTTCCAAGATAAACAAGAAAATTGAAATGCCTATATACACGTACATACGTCTACACACAATGGGTTAAATAGGTGCTCGCCGGGATTTGAACCCGGGACCTCCACAAGCTATATATATAACTTGGACCGCTCTACCACTGAGCTACGAGCACTTTAATTATACACCAAGCATATACATGTACGTACGTACGTATATATAATTTCTTGAGCAAGTTTTTAAGGTAGGTGGGGTCTGAGAAAATCTAATTTGGGTGAGGGGGTAAAAAATTTTAGGTTAGTAATAGCGTGAGATCCACGTCAGTGGTATCTGAAAAAAGTAGCAAAAACTAAAGCTTGAGAGATGAAAATGGAAAGTTATATAAAATAACTTTTCAATCGGATGCGAAATTGTATATATATAAGATTTTGGTTGCACGTGCAGTCAATGACAGACTTATCGACGAAGCCGAAAATTTTTGAAAATCCGGGATTAAAGCGTACTCTAAACTTTGTCTCAGATGTTAGTGCTGAAATAATCCAAAAATAGTGAAAAAATAATGAAAAATAATTTACATCAAAAATGGGAAAAAATAGGGACTTCAAAGAAAAATAGGAATAAATAGGAAAAATAGGAAGAGTAGGAGGCCTGGAAACGTGTATTTCTTGTTACAATAAAAGCGTTGCGCCAAAAATACGGACTTTTTTGAAAATTTTGCAAAATTTATCCTAAAAAACACAATTTGCGACCAATATTCGCGGCGCGACTGATACCCCCCATAGACTCCTCGGTGGGGGGGTTGCAGGGTTGACCCCCCAAAAAGTTTGACAACGTGTAATCCAACCCCCCCCCCGAATTTTTTACATACCCTCCCAAACTTTCGGCTACCCCCCCCCCCCGAAACCACCCCCTCTTCAGCGATTTTTGGGCCGAAAAAGTTAGCTAAATTTGGCTGAAAATGGTCTATGGCTAATTCTTGACCGTGCTCTGGACTTCGAGGAATGGCTGACTCCCTCCCCCTCCCCCTACACAGTTACACGTACACATAGTTTCCCTGGAAATTTTGGTTGGGGGGGCAAACTTCGAAAATTTGGTGGTCGACCCCCGAAATGTGATGGGGAGTACCCCCCAAAATTCGAACCTCAGAAAATTCAAAAAATGGCCTAAAAACGCAAAATTTTCTGTATTTTAACGCTTTTTTGTCAAAACAAGGCTTGTTTTTATCGTTTTAGGCGTTTTTACACCGTTTTAAACCGATTGTAAGCCAAAATTTGAGACCCCACAACCCCCCCAAACCTCCCCCAAAAATTTCTATTTTTATGTCAAAAATCGCATTTTCAGCCATTGCTAATGCCAAAAAACATTCAACTATGAAGTAATTTTGACATTAGACAGGGGTTGTAAACTCGAAAACTTGACTGACAACATGTTTCTAACTCTAAAATAAGGTCAATATTGAGCCAGAAAGTCCATAAAACCGTTAAAAACGTGTATTTCTCGCAATAATAAACACTTTAAGCCGAAAATTCGGACTTTTTTGAAAAAGTTTGCAGAATTTACCCTAAAAATACCCAATTTTTGGCCAATTTTCGTGCTTTCGGGGGCGCGACTACCCCCCCCCCCAGTTGGGGGGGGGGGCCGGGGCCCCCAAAAAATTTTTGGAGGGGGGTTTGTAAAAATGGCTGGGGGGATTCCCCCCCCATCCCCCCAATTACACCTATGCACTTACACCTTTGCATTGCAGAAAACCCCCCCCTCCCCGAAAATGGTGGGATTCTGTTGGCCTTTAGAGATTTTCCTGAATTAGAGATATTTTATTAAGTCGTATTTACTTGTTTCTGAATGCTAATGCTTCTTCATCCGGTTAATTCCAAACATCTTTCTTACATAAAAACGCCAGCATAGTAGCTAGTCGCGATCATTTTGAAATTAAATTGCATATCGTTAGCCTTATACCTAGTAGCGAAATTTGTGAACATAGATCATGCACGCCGTTGCCACGGAGAAGTTCTGCAAGCATTACGGCATTTCGAGAATTTAAGTTGCGAATTTCTCGCGATATGGGGGATTGCAAAAATCGAAACATAGCTTGCAAAATGTTGCATAGATCTTGCAAAATTCCTGTATTTATGCAAGTATCCAATTCGTTAGGTGTAATGCTAAGGTATCCTAGGTCACATTGTATCGCTAACTTCATAATTCCATTGCTGAATATTGGCTGAAACTAATTGAAATGCAATTTTGCCTGCCCTTAAAAGAAAACTTAGGATTCTGGGGGGCCCAGAATCAAGGGAGTGGCCCAAATTGCAAAAGGCCGGGCCCTCCCCCTGGATCCGCCACTGCCCCCAGCACACCTATGGTTTTAACCATGAGATTTTAACGAATTAACAACGGTTTTTCCTCGATTTTTACACATATTTACAATATTTGTACTACGTTGTAAAATCGTGGTTAATCCGTTGTAAAATCGTTGTAAATTAAATTGGACCAATTTACAATGGTTTTGCCTTTTTTACAACGGATTTACCACGTTTTTACAACGATTTTACCACATGGTACATTTGTTGTAAAATCATGGTACCTGTTTATAACGCTTTTACAACGATTTTAAAACGAATTTACAACGTGGTAAATATGCAGTAAAGTTGTTAAAACTTAAGCTGAAGCATTGTAAAAACGTTGTAAACAGTTCCATAATTTTACAACAAATGTACCATGTGGTAAAATCGTTGTAAAACCGTGATAAATTCGTTTTAAAAATTGTAAAACCTTGTAAATTGGTCCAATTTAATTTACAACGATTTTACAACGGATTAACCACAATCTTACAATGTAGTAAAAATATCGTAAATACGTATAAAAACCGAGGAAAAACCGTTGTAAATTTGTTAAAATATCATGGGAACAATGGATATAAACATTGTAAATCTATTAAAAAATATTAAACTTTCATTAAAATTCCGTGGTAAAATCATGGCAAAATCGTTGTACCTTGCGCAGCAATTTACAACGATTTTACCCGTAAAAGTTCTTCCTGTGCCCCCCGAGATTTTTTGACTTATATACTCTCCCCCAACCTTCAGCTACCCCCCCAGCAATTTTTGGACCCACCCAAAAGGTTAGCTCAATTTGGCTAAGAAATAGTAATTTTTTGAGACAAGTTTCTCAAATTTTGGCTTTGAATCGCTTTAAAATGGTGTACAAACGCCTAAAACGTTAAAAACAAGCCTTATTTTGAAGAAAAAAAAGGGTAAAAAAAAACTAAAAAATTTTCATTTTTTGGCCCTTTTTGGAAATTCCGGGGGGGGGGGGCACAGGAAATCCTTTTTCGGAAAAAATCGGAAAAAAATCAGAACTCATTTTTCCGATTCTTTTCGGCAATTATTCCGATTTTTTTGTGCAACTTTTCCGATTTTTTCCGATTTTTAATCCAATTTTTTCCGATTTTATATGGAGATTTTTCCGATTTTTGTGCAACTTTTCCTTTTTTCCGATTTTTTCCGATATTTTTCCTACCGTTTTTCCGGTTTTTTTCCGAAATTATTCCTATTTTTCCAAGTTAGAAAAAATCGTGAAATAACTTGGATAATTTATTCCGATATTTTTCCAATTTTTTCAGACATCCGCAAAAAATCGGAAAAATATCGGGATAAAAATTGTAGTTAAAACTATTATTCCGGTTTTTTCCCGATTTTTTCAAGCAAAAGTTTTCCTGTGGGGGGGGTGTGCGGAGGGGGCATAGTTTCACCAGGGTATCCCTCCCCCCAAAATTTTCGACCAACTTTCCCCCCCCCCCCAGATTTTTTGACTATCCCTCCCCCCTCTTTTGGTTAGCGCCGTACCCCCCAGCTCTTTTTGGGGCCAAAAAGTTATATAAATTTTGCTAAAGAATGGTCATTTTTTGACAATTTTTTCTCAAATTTTGCCTTAAAATCGGTTTAAAACGCTGTAAAAACGCCTAAAACGATAAAAACAAGCCTAGTTTTGACAAAAAAGCGTTAAAATACAGAAAATCTTGCGTTTTTAGGCCTTTTTTAAATTTTCTGAGGTCCGAATTGGGGGGGGCATAGATGTAGCACCTGTTTGGGTTGGGGGGAGTAGAAGGTCCAAATTTGGCTCAGGGGACCGCACCCAAATCCGAAATTTGGGGAGGAGAAGGACCGGACCCCCCTAAACTGTATCCAAGTTTTTTTTGCTAAAAATGCTCCTTTTTCCATGTACAGTATATATATATATATACATTAAACGTATTCAAAAGCTTCTGTCAATAGTTTTCGCATGCGAAAATAGGGCTTGAAAATTGACAAATTTGTGCTAAAATATGCCTAAATTAGCACAGATTGTGGTTTATAATTTCGTATATTACCAGTTAATTGCTATAAATAACCAACTTTAGCTATTTATATGTGATTTATAGCCATATTTTCTAATTTCAAAAATTTTCAGAAATTGCAAAAAATTTTTTCAAAAAATTTGTATTTTTTACCTGATTTGGACCCAATGTTAGGGGGGGGAGGGGGGTTGAGCTCGGCTTGGGGGGGGAGTAGTTGAGGTCGGGTAGGGGGGGGAGGGGGTCTGGCCTCTCAGTGGGGGGGGGGGGGGTCTCACAGGGGGCAAACTGTAGCCTGGTTCACCTATGTATATACGTATATAATGGGCATAGTTTCCTGGGGGGGGGGGTGGGGGCCTGGCTTGGGTGGGGGTATCCCCACCAGTAGCGGTTCCAGGATTTTGTAAAGGGGGGGCCCAATCTAAGGAGAGTTCAAGATGAAGTCAGAATTGTGAATATATACTAACCCTGACATATTGAACGTCTTTCGAAGGGTACGGAGATAATTCTAAGTGGTGATTTCTGATTCTGTGACTACTGCAACCAATTCAAGGTGCTGAGACTGCTGAGATCAATGAAACCAATTTTGCCTGCCCAGTCTTTGGCAATACGTTACATTCAGGTTGAATCTAGCAGTTTGCATAGTTTAAAACTGATTTGGCGAAAAGAATTTTGTCCAATGTGCCAAACGAGAACCACGCCGAAGGCGTGCGCGGATGGCGGCGCGTGACGGCCCCATCACCGCGCGAAAAGTACTCAAAAGATAGAGGAGACTTTGCTGATTCAGAAAATACTAGTCTTACACAGGGACAGGAAGAACTTTTACGGGTAAAATCGTTGTAAATTGCTGCGCAAGGTATAACGATTTTACCATGATTTTACCAAGGAACTTTAATAAAATTTTAATATTTTTTAATGGATTTACAATGTTGATATCCGTTTTTACCATGAGATTTTAAGGAATTTACAACGGTTTTTCCTCGGTTTTTATACGTATTTACAATATTTTTACTACGTTTTAAAATTGTGGTTAATCCGTTGTAAAGTCGTTGTAAATAAATTGGACCAATTTACAATGGGTTTACAATTTTTACAACGAATTTACAACGTTTTTACAACGATTTTACGACATGGTACATTTGTTGTAAAATAATGGTAACTGTTTATAACGCTTTTACAACGATTTTAAAACGAATTTACGACGTGGTAAATATGCAGTAAAGTTGTTAATACTTATGCTGAAGCATTGTAAAAACGTTGTGAACAGTTATCATGATTTTACAACAAATGTACCATGTGGTAAAATTGTTGTAAAAACGTTGTAAATTCGTTGTAAAAATTGCAAAATCATTGTAAATTGTTCCAATTTAATTTACAACGATTTTACAACAGATTAACCACAATTTTACAACGTAGTAAAATATTGTAAATACGTATAAAAACCGAGGAAAAACCGTCGTAAATTCGTTAAAATCTCATGGTAAAAACGGATATAAACATTGTAAATCTATTAAAAAATATTAAAATTTCATTAAAATTCCGTGGTAAAATCATGGTAAAATCGTTGTACCTTGCGCAGCAATTTACAACGATTTTACCCATAAAAGTTCTTCCTGTGTTAACGCAATACGTTGCGTCGTTAGCAAGTTGTGAGCGTTTAAAGTTGATTGCTTAAGTTTTTCCTCGATATCCATACGATGCATTTTATGTAAATTTTAAAGTACTTGTTATATATTGCAATGTTTGGAAAATATCGCAATCTGGTGCGAAAGTCCTTAAATATGTACAAAAGCACCACAATTATCATTCCGCCGTGTATCGCTAGCTTCATTGTTCCATTTGCCAAATATTAGCTAAAACTGTGAAACGCAATATTGGCTGACATTAAAGACAAGTTAGCACGGGGGGCCCAGCATCTTAAAGGGGGTGGCCCAAATCGCAAAGGAGGGGGCCCGGGGCCCCTCCCCTGGCGCCGCCACTGATCCCCACCCCATTCCGATTCCCCCTCCCATTTTCACTACTCCCCTCGAACCCGCCTAGCGATTTTTGTACCCAAAACTTAGCTAAATTTGGCCAAAATACGGTCATTTTTTTGAAAACTTTCTAAAACTTTGTATTAGAACTTATACTTTGTTTAAGGTACTGGTTTCCTTTCGGGTATTTTCGACTCATACGGCTTTAATCCTTTACGTAAATGGTTAATTTATTTATTTATTTATGTAGTCACTTCCCGCCCGCTAGCTGGAGAGCTGTCGCGAGGCCCCATAAAGGGACACCTGAGGTGGGCAGCAATGTGGTAGCAAAGCTGCCCACATCAGATGTAGGAAGCTTAAAACACGGAGAGTCACCCCCGACACCTTTGCGTGTAGAAAAGCTGAACAAACCACAAAATGACAGTACAGGAACCGAAACACCAACACCCGAGATGTCTTTTATAATTGTACACGAAATTTATGGGTTTGCTTTAGTGAGGAGGCTTCCCCTCCCCATGTGGGTCATGTCGGACACCCCCCATTTTCATATTCAGCCCTAGCTCCTTACTCACCTATAAGTGCCCCGAAATATATATAGAGCCACTTTTCCTGGTTTATTTCAAAAAGGAGTAGGTACCGACCATCCTTAAATTCTGTAACGAAGAGGACCCCTTTTAAGGGATCTTTTATGCACATAAGCTTAAAAATTGCACTATTTTTTAAAAAATTCCCTAGAGAAGCCGACCCCTCCGAAAACGTAGCCAGATTTTTTGATGAAAAACTGTCCTTTAAAACTTTTTGTGACACAGGTGATATCGATCTATCTATCTACTTAATATTTTGTCTCTTTTGGTTCCTCCACTCCCTGTTTTCAAATTTTTCGCCTAAAGCAAACCCAAATCTTTAAGGAAGACACTCTCTGGGTGGTACTGACATTAGTGGCCGGCCTCCGTTTAGTTCATTACTCAGTCTGCGACAGATACACCGGATACCGGGCAGGCTTACCTCATGAAAATATTCCCGACTATGAGAGGTTCCGCAGCGTAGTTAGTCCGTTCAAGCGGCAGAGACGAGCCATTGTCATGATATTTCACTACGTACCAGGATTTCTCCCACCCTCCCTTCAGAATCACACTTACCATTATGAAGACTAGATACAACGTTTATCATGATCCTATCTGGGAGTGATTCTATCTCGGGACGGCTTGGCTCAATAAAACAGTATAAAAACAAGTGCACAGTCTTGCGTATTAGCACGATTCACGAACATGAACATAAGATAAGTCTTTGTTAATTCGTTAATAATCCGACACAAAAAATGTAAAAAGTTCAGTCTAGGTCCCTATTAAGGAAGCACCGGGTCCTGGTCCTCGGGTATATACCATTGAAAATCTCCAATCCTAACCAGGGTTAAAGCCTGACGGTGCGTACTTATATACGTATATATAGCAAGCAGTATACGTAAAAACAGGCTAATTTTACTAATTTTTGGCCATTTTAGACCACTTTAGATTCCCCACTCATTTTTGGATTCCCCCACTATTGAGGGGCTCCTAATTTATATATATACACTGTCTAATCTACCTAAGACATATATCATTAAAAATCGATGCAGAAACACCCAAGCATATTGTGTGCAACAGTCCGTGATAATTTACGTATAACTAACTAACTAACGGTGTGTTGCCCACTTTCACTTTTTTCTTTAATGATTTTTGGTTGTATATATAACTATATTTCGTGAAGATTTGTTATCGTTACACAATGAGAAAATCAAGAATCAAAATTTGCAGCATCAACTGGCTAGTTTTCATCAGTTTCTACATTAAAATACAAAAATTTGTAAATCTTCCCAAGTAAAATATACCTATATTGTATATACGTATATATATCAGGGTTGCGCGAGACCGAGATTTCACCGAGACCGAGAACGAGACCGAGACCAAGGTACCGAGACCGAGACTGGCCAAGTCTCGGCTTTTGGGCGAGACCGAGACTAGCAATTTTAAGCTTAAACTTAATTTCCACCAGTTTTTGAGGCGTAGGGTCAGTATTAAGGGCTTTACCACATAAACATACGGTTTCAGCACATCGTCAGTTAATTTTCGTTACATTAATTTAAAATTTTCGCTAAAATTAGATGTTTTCAAAAAATTTCCAGTCTCGGTCCGAGACCGAGACTTTTGAGTGAGCGAGACGGAGACCGAGACCGAGACTCCCAACCCTGATATATATATATATATATAAAAATGTTGGATGTTGTTTCAGTGTTTGTCGCGTATTTCTTTCTCCCAGAGGACTTTAGCCTAGCCAAGCAGATCCGCCATGATGAGGTTCGTAGCCTGGAGTATTTTTGCTAGGGGGGGCACTCGGCGACCACCCCAAAATTCGAGGAGCCCCCCATGAAACCAAAAAATTGCCAAATTTTACCTTAAATTTTAAAAAATTCTTCCGGCGTCGCCGGATTTTGAGCAGGTTATACAACAAAAAACAGCAAAAATTTGAATGAGCCCCCACCTCGGGAGAGCCCCCACAAACCCTGGACTAAAACAAGCCAGCCACACACTGCTAGCGGCTACCACAAAACCGCGAAGTCCAAATGCTTAAGCCGGCACACGAAGAGCGCATTAAACCCGCCATGTGATGCGGGCAACCCCCGAGCAAATACCAACAATTCTCGGAAGCCCGGCAGAAAAACAAAAACCGATCTTTTTCTCCCACTCATTGGCTCCACGTCCCCATTGCTAAAACCCCGCCGCTGGCCCATCTCTACTGGGGGGGGTCGAAGCCCCCCACCACCAATTCCGATCCCCCCCGCATAACCCAAAAAACCGCCATACCTCACCACCCCACCTAGGACTACCATCTGGTCCCACCAAATCCGACCACTTTTGAAAAACGTTATTCCGGACCACCCGGTCCCCCACCCGACCGGACCCCCCAGACGGCAAAGCGGAACCAGCCCAGCAAGACGGGCAGGTCGGACAACGAAACGGACATCGGGAACGAGCCGACCGGAAGCCTATTACTGTCAAGCACGCACACCTCTGGGCCACTCCAGCGATTCCGCCGACTTCGGCGCCCCGCCAAAAAATCGAAGCCCCCTCCGGGAAGCACGAAAACCAGCCTTATGTACAAACCCACTTTTGCCAACAGGCAAAAAGTTTTCCATCCCCAGTCACTGCGCCCACAAGACACTCCCTTTAAACGCACCACAAGCAGAGAAACCGGAAAAACACACCCCGCAAGCGATTCCCGGGGTAAATCCCCAACCGGAAGAGGGACGGGGACGAAAATTCGCACACATACTAAACCCAACACGCACAATGATTTTCGCGCATATATATACACAAGTAGGAAAAATGCTCCCCGCAGCCGCACGAAAAACACAACACGAGCCAGAAGGACAGCACCCAACCCGGGAAAAGACAAGACTCAAAACGTATAATATGAGCCAGCATCTACCCATGCAAAGGACAAGACTTAAAAGCTTAATATGAGCAGCTCCCTTTCCCGGGCTCATATTGACGCCGCACGGACATCCCGCAGGGAGTGGTTTCTCTCTATCTTCGTCGTGTTTTTGCTCATATGATTCTGATAGAGCATTCAGTCAGACATATATATACTTTATTGAATAAACCAGATCTGTGGCAGAAGCTAATGGTATGACAGCTAGCTAATGGTATATGCTGGCTGCAATGACAAAAAGGACTTGCTGAAAACGGCGTTGTGTCAAAATACCCCAGATTACGGTTGCGTAAATATATATAATACGTAATTATGTAAATAGTGTGATATTATCAATAGTCTAAGTAGCGTGTTAAGTTACTCTGTGCAGGCTCCTGGGGGGCGGCTCTCAGCAATGTCTATTTTTTACACTTACTCTAATTCTATACGTTGGCATCGATTAAGTTGCGTACACAGCATCGTTCCCAAGGCGTCAATATGAGCCCGAGAAAGGGAGCCGCTCACATTAAACCTTTAAATCCCGCCCCCCACACAAGCAAATGCCGGCCCATATTATACACTCTAAATCCCGTCCTTTCCCGAACCGAATGCCGTCCCTCCGGCCCACATTGCACCTTTCATGCGACCGCAAGGAGCACTCTTCCCACCTGCATACATATATATATGCGCAAAAACACCGCACGTGTCGAACTTAGTATGCGTGCGAATTCCCATCCCCGTCCCTCCCCCGGCCAAAAAGTTAACCCAAAAATCGCCCACGAAACATGTTTCTCCAGTTCCTCCGCCTGCGACACGCCCAAAAGGAGTGTCTTGCAGGCGCAATAACCAGAGATAGAAAACCCCCTGCCCATCAACAAAAACAAGCTTGTACACAAGGCCAATTCCCACGCTTCCCGGAGGGAACCCCAACCCCCTGGCAGGGCGCCAAAGCCGGCAAAATCGCCAAAGCGACCCAAAAGCACGCGTGCCCAACAACAATAAGCCTCCGGCCAGCCCACTCCCGACGCCCACTTCGCTGCCCGACCCACCCACCCCGCCGGGCCGGCCCCACCCCGCCGCCCGGAGGGCCCGGCCAGGCAGGGGACCAGGCGGTCCAAAATAACACCCTTCAAAAGTGGCCAAACTTGGCAAAACCAAACGAGAGCCCCAGGCGAAACGGCAAAATACGGCGATTTCCCGGGCTATGCGGGGGAGATCGGAATTTATGGTGGGGGAACTTCGACCCCCCCCCAGTAAAAATAAGCCAGCAGCAGAATTTTAACAAATGGGAACATAAAACCAAGGAGTGGGAGAAAATCAATTTTTGTTTTTCTGCCAAACTTCCAAAAACCGCTAGTACCTGCCCAGAAGTCACCCACATCACACAACAAGCCCAATGCGCCCCTCACGCGCCAACCCAAGCATCTGGACCCCGCAACCCTGTGGCAGCCGCTAGCAGCACACAACTGGCTCATTTTAGTCCAAAATTCGTGGGGCCCCCCCCCCAAAACGGAAACTCATTCAAATTTCTGCTGCTTTTCATTGTATAACCTGCTCAAAATCAAAACCCATTCAGGCAGTTACAACTTGTCCATTGCAAGTTACAGAACGTGCTGTACGGAGCGCAGCACGATAGCAGCACCGCACAGTGACGAGGATACTCTCATCGTGTTCAGCGACCCCGATTTACTATATGAGGGCAAGCTTTCCGGCAGTTTCAACTTGTCTATTTCAAGTTACAGAGCGTGCTGCGGCCGCAGCGCCGCAGCGCAGTACGATAGCAGCACCGCACAGCGACGAGGATACTCTCATCGTGTTCAGCGACCCCGATTTACTATATGAGGGCAAGCTTTCAGGCAGTTACAACTTGTCTATTTCAAGTTACAGAACGTGCAGTACGGAGCGCAGCACGATAGCAGCACCGCACAGTGACGAGGATACTCTCATCGTGTTCAGCGACCCCGATTTACTATATAAGGGCAAGCTTTCGGGCAGTTTCAACTTGTCCATTTCAAGTTACACAGCGTGCTGCGGCTGCAGCGCCGCAGCGCAGCACGATAGCTGCACCGCACAGCGACGAGGATACTCTCATCGTGTTCAGCGACCCCGATTTACAATATAAGGGCAAGCTCTCAGGCAGTTACTACTTGTCCATTGCAAGTTACAGAACGTGCTGTACGGAGCGCAGCACGATAGCAGCACCGCACAGCGACGAGGATACTCTCATCGTGTTCAGCGACCCCGATTTACCATATAAGGGCAAGCTTTCAGGCAGTTTCAACTTGTCCATTGCAAGTTACAGAACGCTGGCTTATTTTTAGGCCAAAATTTATGGGGGGGGGGCTCAAAGTTGCCCCCCCCCCATCGATGGGGGGGGCTCACCAAAAGTGGGGGGGCATATTTATGGAAAAAATTTTTCAAATTTTTACGTTTTTTGTGTGTAAAAATTGCCAAAAATCGCTAAAAAATGACTAATTTTAGGTGTTTTTTTACGCTAAAATAGCGAAAATTTCGTTAAAATACCGGCGAAGCCGGAAAAATTATTGAAAATTTAGGGTAAAAGTGGTGAATTCTGGCAATTTTTTGGCTTATGGGGGGGAGGTAAAAATTTATGGGGGGGGGCTTTTATGGGGGGAACCTCGAATGGGGGGGAGGTTGCCGAGTGGGGGCCCCCACCCCCCCCCAGTAAAAATAAGCCCGGAACGTGCTGTACGGAGCGCAGCACGATAGCAGCACCGCACAGCGACGAGGATACTCTCATCGTGTTCAGCGACCCCGACTTACTATATAAGGGCAAGCTTTCAGGCAGTTTCAACTTGTCTATTTCAGGTTACAGAGCGTGCTGCGGCTGCAGCGCCGCAGCGCAGCACGATAGCAGCACCGCACAGCGACGAGGATACTCTCATCGTGTTCAGCGACCCCGATTTACTATATAAGGGCAAGCTTTCAGGCAGTTTCAAATTGTCTATTTCAAGTTACAGAGCGTGCTGCGGCTGTAGCGCAGCACGATAGCAGCACCGCACAGCGACGAGGATACTCTCATCGTGTTCAGCTACCCCGATTTACTATATAAGGGCAAGCTTTCAGGCAGTTTCAAATTGTCTATTTCAAGTTACAGAGCGTGCTGCGGCTGTAGCGCAGCACGATAGCAGCACCGCACAGCGACGAGGATACTCTCATCGTGTTCAGCGACCCCGATTTACTATATAAGGGCAAGCTTTCAGGCAGTTTCAAATTGTCTATTTCAAGTTACAGGGCGTGCGGAACGGTGCTGCACCTGCAGCGTCGCTGCGGCTGCCGCATCGCAGTGCAGCGCAATGGCGGAACAACACGGAGAAGCAAACATGCCTATCGTGTTCAGCGAGCCCGATTTACTATATATGGCTGCCACAAAAAGGCCAGAAATAGCCGTTTTTAGCGACTTTTCCCAACTTTGACCCTGGGCGAGGAACCACAGGCGCCATGCAGGCCGAGGGTCACATCCGTCGGTTTCGGCGATATGCTCATCGTTTTCAGCGACCCCGATTTACCATATATGCGCACCACTAAATGGCCGAAAAACGCTGTTTTAGACGACTTTTTGACAATTTTCTATGTTGGGGCCTCGAAAAATTTGTAAGTCCAAACGCTTCGCAACCCCATGTTTGACAGTCTGTAGAAACCGCTAGGAGCCGAATTGGGCCAAAATAATCAACAGTGAACAGGTTCATGGTTTCGCTAACAAGATAATAATAGGTAAAGGTTACCATCATAAGGCATGTGAAAAATCAGTGTGCTAGAAAATGTACCAAAAGCGTAAAGGAGAAACATTAGAGAAAAAAACCCCACTTAGAAAGTAGGTCTGAAAAGTGGAAATTTTCAAAGTTCATTTTTTCCGGGCAAGTTTGGTATCGTTCGAAAGCTCTTGGCCTGGAGATTTCAAAAATGTAAATATTAGCTCTTAATTCCTTACCGTTAATTAGTTATGCCTAATTAAGCATTTTGAAAACATGCAATGTACCTTTTTGGCTCATATTATGGGGCGCTCTCCGAGCTGCCCCATGATATATTAGAGATGCACCGGGGCCGGGGCCTCATCGTGGCCCCGGCCGGGCCACCTTGGCCCCGGTACCGGGGCCGGGGCCTAGAAATTGGGGGTCCAAATCGAAAATTTTCTTAAAAATTTAAATTTTGCAATAATTTTTGATATACAAACGTTACTATCGTTGTTTTCATTCATATCAGCGCGAAAACAAACGATTTGTAACACTTTTTGACTTTTGAAAATTCAAAATTTTGGTCAAAAAATGTCAAAAATTTACAAACTTTGATAATTTTTGGCCCCGGTCGGTACCGGCGCCTGACCACCGGGGCCGGGGCCTGACTACCGGGCCGGGGCCTGGCCCCCGGTGTAGGCCAGGCCCCGGTGCATCCCTAATATATATTATATATATATATATATATATATATATATATATATATATATATTATCTGCGTAGCATCTGCGCAGCCTTGTTTTATACTGTCACTTGACCTTAAGCACTCATACTATAGGGGTCGCTACCGCTACCGCAAAAACAAAATCTAATACACTTACTTCTTCTCATTATCAAATAAGAGAAAAGATTCAAAAGAAGCAGGAGCATTCATAACAAAACTGAATCAAATGGTTAAAACCACGTAAATGGTTAAAACCTACGAAATACCCAATTTCCGTGCTCTATAACATTCTGGGACCAGTCCAGTATTTTTAGGCCAAAAGATAAAAAAGTTTTGGTTTTTGGCCTTAGGCTCCCAGTAAGTAAGTAGACAAGACACGAGATTGGTTACTATGGCTGGAAAGAGGGCACGAAAATAAACATTTTTGCTCTTACAACTTTTGAATTATCTCCAGTGGTTAAGGGGGCCGGCTACTTGGGTCAAAAATTCAACCCTCACCAATTTCGTTCAAATTGTGCCTATTGATACTCCTTAGGGCCCTACACAATCCATTGAAATTTGAGATGATTTCGTCAAGGAATAAAAAAGTTACAGTCATTCAAATTTTCCAATTCCTATTGAAAATAGCCCAAAATCGGAACTTTAAATTTTTCGATTCTGTCAACGATAACTTACTCAAATCAAACCCAATCGAAACGTTTTATAGCTCATTTTGAAGCTAAATACAATAGCTAAAACATGTCAAAGAGCTTTTTTCAAATTTCGGCTTCAAACATTTGTAGTAATTGTTTCCGTGAGACAACCTCAAAAACACAGGAATTGAAAAATCATGAAGATACTGTTTTTTGGCAAATAACTTGAAAAAGCTACAAAATGGAGGATTGTACCAAGAAGAAAAATTTCTTAGAATTAAAAAGCTATCGATTGATGATATTGTGCATATTTGTAAAGTTTGAAAGTTTTCGAAAATGTCAGATTTTGATCATTTTTTGGGGTTGTCTCACAGATGCGATCACAAAATTTATTGCCGAAATTTCAAAAAAGCTCTTCGCCATGTTTTATATATTGTATTTAGCTTCAAAATGAGCCATTAGCTATTTCGAACGGGTGTGATTTGAGTAAGCTATCGTTGACAGAATCGAAAAATTTAAAGTTCCGATTTTTGGCCATTTTCAGTAGGAATTGCAAATTTTGAATGACTTTAACTTTTTTATTCCTTGACGAAATCATCTAAACTTTCAATGGATTGTGTAGGGCCCTAGGGAGTATCAATAGGCACAATTTGAGCGGAATTGGTGAGGGTCGAATTTTTGACCCAAGTATATATATATATATATATATATATATATATATATATATGTATATATATATATATATATATATATATGTATATATGTGTATATATATATATATATGACAGGATTTCTGAGAGATTCGACCTGACTTGATTGAGCCCCAAAATTGATGTTTTCAGATTTCGCTTGTTCTCACATATATAATACTAGGAGACATTCTAAGAACTTCTGCATTTGCCGTTTTCTTCTACACCGTCTACAACTCTCACAGCAGCTTGTCAAAGTTGATGCATTTTGCTGAATTTCGACTTTTCGGGGTCTGCAACTTCAAAATTATTAAGCATGCGCTATGGGCTTTTGAATTGGCTCATACCGAAACCTGGGCGAAGGACTAAGTTAATTCATTGAATCAGCCCCATTTCAGCTTTCTGTGTTTCCTGTGGCACAAGTTTTTACACCAAATATGGCTTTCTTGAGGGTAACCAAATATCACTTTTTCGAAGTTTTTTCTGCAAATCCCTAGAATAAAGGTTCGAGCCACAAATTTTCTATATTTCGTAAATTGTGAAACCATATGGTGCAACAAATCAGATCCCAGGAGATCAGCGATTTTCATTTGGGAAAATGAGGCCGCACAGGCACCCGAAGTTCTAAAAATTGCCGTTTTTGTGCCCAAAACAGCGATTATGGCAACTTTGACCCGCCATAGCCGACTAATGAAAAAAGATATCGGCGTAATATTTTAGACATATAACCTAGGTACCCTTGACAATGTTTCGGGCAAGTTTCAGCCAAATTGGAGAAATTTTATTTTTTTCGATTTTTCATCCCCCCAAAATCGGCCGAAAAATCGAAAAAAATTAAATTTCTCCGATTTGGCTGAAACTTGCCCGAAACATTGCCAAGGGTACCTAAGTTATATGTCTAAAATATTACACCGATATCTGTTTTCATTAGTCGGCTATGGCGGGTCAAAGTTGCCATAATCGCTGATTTGGGCTCAAAAACGGCGATTTTTCGAACTTCGGGTGCCTGTGCGGCCTCATTTTCCCAAATGAAAATCGCTGATTTCCTGGGATCTGATTGGGCTATATGGTTTACAATTTACGATATAGAAAATTTGTGGCTCGAACCTTTATTCTAGGGATTTGCAGAAAAAACTTCGAAAAAGTGATATTTGGTTACCCTCAAGAAAGCCATATTTGGTGTAAAAACTTGTGCCACAGGAAACACAGAAAGCTGAAATGGGGCTGATTCAATGAATTAACTTAGTCCTTCGCCCAGGTTTCGGTATGAGCCAATTCAGAAGCCCATAGCGCATGCTTAATAATTTTGAAGTTGCAGACCCCGAAAAGTCGAAATTCAGCAAAATGCATCAACTTTGACAAGCTGCTGTGAGAGTTGTAGACGGTGTAGAAGAAAACGGCAAATGCAGAAGTTCTTAGAGTGTCTCCTAGTATTATATATGTGAGAACAAGCGAAATCTGAAAACATCAATATTGGGGCTCAATCAAGATATATATATATATATATATATATATATATATATATATAATATAATATTTATATCCATATATATATATCTATAAATATAGATATATATAAACATATGATATATATATATATATATATGATATATATATATATATATATATATATATATATATATATATATATATATATATGACAGGATTTCTGAGAGATTCGACCTGTAGTTGATTGAGCCCCAAAATTGATGTTTTCAGATTTCGCTTGTTCTCACATATATAATACTAGGAGACACTCTAAGAACTTCTGCATTTGCCGTTTTCTTCTACACCGTCTACAACTCTCACAGCAGCTTGTCAAAGTTGATGCATTTTGCTGAATTTCGACTTTTCGGGGTCTGCAACTTCAAAATTATTAAGCATGCGCTATGGGCTTTTGAATTGGCTCATACCGAAACCTGGGCGAAGGACTAAGTTAATTCATTGAATCAGCCCCATTTCAGCTTTCTGTGTTTCCTGTGGCACAAGTTTTTACACCAAATATGGCTTTCTTGAGGGTAACCAAATATCACTTTTTCGAAGTTTTTTCTGCAAATCCCTAGAATAAAGGTTCGAGCCACAAATTTTCTATATCGTAAATTGTAAACCATATAGGTACCAATCAGATCCCAGGAGATCAGCGATTTTCATTTGGGAAAATGAGGCCGCACAGGCACCCGAAGTTCGAAAAATCGCCGTTTTTGAGCCCAAAACAGCGATTATGGCAACTTTGACCCGCCATAGCCGACTAATGAAAAAAGATATCGGCGTAATATTTTAGACATATAACCTAGGTACCCTTGACAATGTTTCGGGCAAGTTTCAGCCAAATCGGAGAAATTTTATTTTTTTTTCGATTTTTCGGCTCATTTTGGGGGATGAAAAATCGAAAAAAAATAAAATTTCTCCGATTTGGCTGAAACTTGCCCGAAACATTGTCAAGGGTACCTAGGTTATATGTCTAAAATATTACACCGATATCTGTTTTTCATTAGTCGGCTATGGCGGGTCAAAGTTGCCATAATCGCTGATTTGGGCTCAAAAACGGCGATTTTTCGAACTTCGGGTGCCTGTGCGGCCTCATTTTCCCAAATGAAAATCGCTGATCTCCTGGGATCTGATTGGCACCTATATGGTTTACAATTTACGATATAGAAAATTTGTGGCTCGAACCTTTATTCTAGGGATTTGCAGAAAAAACTTCGAAAAAGTGATATTTGGTTACACTCAAGAAAGCCATATTTGGTGTAAAAACTTGTGCCACAGGAAACACAGAAAGCTGAAATGGGGCTGATTCAATGAATTAACTTAGTCCTTCGCCCAGGTTTCGGTATGAGCCAATTCATAAGCCCATAGCGCATGCTTAATAATTTTGAAGTTGCAGACCCCGAAAAGTCAAAATTCAGCAAAATGCATCAACTTTGACAAGCTGCTGTGAGAGTCGTAGACGGTGTAGAAGAAAACGGCAAATGCAGAAGTTCTTAGAATGTCTCCTAGTATTACATGAGAACAAGCGAAATCTGAAAACATTAACTTTGGGGCTCAATCAAGGCAAGCCTACGAGAGGTCGAATCTCTCAGAAATCCTGTCATATATATATATATATATATATATATATATATATATATATATATATATATATATATATATATATATATATATATATATATATATATATATAACTTGGGTCAAAAAATTCGACCTCACCAATTCCGCTCAAATTGTGCCTATTGATTCTCCCTAGGGCCCTACACAATCCATTGAAAGTTTAGATGATTTCGTCAAGGAATAAAAAAAGTTAAAGTCATTCAAAATTTGCAATTCCTACTGAAAATGGCCCAAAATCGGAACTTTAAATTTTTCGATTCTGTCAACGATAGCTTACTCAAATCACACCTGTTCGAAATAGCTAATGGCTCATTTTGAAGCTAAATACAATATCTAAAACTTGGCGAAGAGCTTTTTGAAATTTCGGCTATAAATTTTGTAGTGATCGCATCTGTGAGACAACCCCAAAAAATGATCAAAATCTGACATTTTCGAAAACTTTCAAACTTTACAAATATGCACAATATCTACATCAATCGATAGCTTTTTTAATTCTAAGAAATTTTTCTTCTTGGTACAATCCTCCATTTTGTAGCTTTTTCAAGTTATTTGCCAAAAAACAGTATCTTCATGATTTTTCAATTCCTGTGTTTTTGAGGTTGTCTCACGGAAACAATTACTTACAATGCTTCTGAAGCTGAAATTTGAAAGCTCTTTGACATGTTTTAGCTATTGTATTTAGCTTCAAAATGAGCTATAAAACGTTTCGATTGGGTTTGATTTGAGCAAGTTATCGTTGACAGACTCGAAAATTTTAAAGTTCCGATTTTGGGCTATTTTCAATAGGAATTGGAAAATTTGAATGACTGTAACTTTTTTATTCCTTGACGAAATCATCTCAGATTTCTATGGATTGTGTAGGGGCCCAAGGGGTATCAATTGTGCACAATTGAACGAAATTGGTGAGGGTTGAATTTTTGACCCAAGTAGCCGGCCCCCTTAACCACTGGAGATAATTCAAAAGTTGTAAGAGCAAAAAATGTTTATTTTCGTGCCCTCTTTCCAGCCATAGTAACCAATCTCGTGTCTTGTCTACTTACTTACTGGGAGCTTCAAGGCCAAAAACCAAAACTTTTTTATCTTTTGCCTAAAATACGGACTGGTCCCAGAATGTTATAGAGCACGGAAATAGTTGTTTCGTAAGTTTTAACCATTTACGTAGGTTTTAACTCCATTGGATTCAGTTTTTTGTTATGAATGCTCCAGCTTCTTTTGAATCTTTTCTCTTATTTGATAATGAGAAGAAGTAAGTGTATTAGAGTTTGTTTTAGCGGTAGCGACCCCTATAGCATGAGTGCTTAAGGTCAAATGACAGTAACAAGGCTGCGCAGATGCTACGCAGATTATATATATATATATATATATATATATATATATATATATATATAATATGGATTAGATGCACTGGGGCCTGGCTCCCACACTGGGGCCAGGCCCGGCCCCGGTAGTCAGGCCCCGGCCCCGGTGGTCAGCCGCCGGTACCGGGGGCCAAAAATTATCAAAGTTTTGTAAATTTTTGGCATTTTTCGACCAAAATTTTGAATTTTCAAAAGTCAAAAAGTGTTACAAATCGTTTGTTTTCGCGCTGATATGAATGAAAACAACGTATAGTAACGTTTGTATATCAAAAATTATTGCAAAATTTAAATTTTTAAGAAATTTTCGATTTGGACCCCACTTTCTAGGCCCCGCCCCCGGTAATGCGGCCCGTCCGGGGCCACGATGAGGCCCTGCCCCGGTGCATTCTAATATATCATGGGGCAGGTCGGAGAGCGCCCCATAATATGAGCCAAAAAATGTACATTGCATGTTTTCAAAATGCTTAATTAGGCATAACTAATTAACGGTAAGGAATTAAGAGCTAATATTTACATTTTTGAAATCTCCAGGCCAAGAGCTTTCGAACGATACCAAACTTGCCCGGAAAAAATGAACTTTGAAAATTTCCAATTTTCAGACCTACTTTCTAAGTGGGGTTTTTTTCTCTAATGTTTCTCCTTTACGCTTTTGGTACATTTTCTCGCACACTGATTTTTCACATGCCTTATGATGGTAACCTTTACCTATTATTTATCTTGTTAGCGAAACCATGAACCTGCTGTTCACTGTTGATGATTTTGGCTCAATTCGGCTCCTAAAGTATTTTTACAGACTGTCAAACATGGGGTTGCGAAGCGTTTGGACTTACAAATTTTTCGAGGCCCCAACATAGAAAATTGTCAAAAAGTCGTCCAAAACAGCGGTTTTCGGCCATGCGTCATATATGGTAAATCGGGGTCGCTGAAAAACGATACATATCGCCGAAACCGACGGATGTGACCCTCGGCCCGCATGGCGCCTGTGGTTCCTCGCCCAGGGTCAAAGTTGGGAAAAGTCGCTAAAAACGGCTATTTCTGGCCTTTGTGGCAGCCATATATAGTAATCAGGGCTCGCTGAACACGATAGGCATTATGGATTCTCCTGGTGTTGTTCCTCCGCCATTGCGCTGCACTGCGGCGGCCGCAACGACGCTGCAGGTGGCACCGTTCCACACGCCCTGTAACTCTGAAATAGACAATTTGAAACTGCCTGAAAGCTTGCCCTTATATAGTAAATCGGGGTCGCTGAACACGATGAGAGTATCCTCGTCGCTGTAAGTGGTGCTGTTATCGCGCTGCGCTACAGCC
>JASAND010027649.1:0-12195 GCA_030248195.1 Trissonchulus latispiculum | reverse complement strand
TGTGGTCTCGCCTATGTGCGAATCTTTGATGGTTTTAGACTATTCACTATTCCATGTTTCATACCGTTTTGAATTGTATCGTAGAAGTCGCCGTATGTGGGCTTCTATTTTCCTTTTGACTGGCTGAGAAGAGCGTCAGTCTCACGAGTCTAAGCCGCCTCGGTTTTTGCCTATAAGCTGAAAATGAAATGAACAACTGTTTTTAGTGCGGAAAATTGGATAATGAGAATGGAAAAGGGGAATGACGGATTTTTTAAGAAATAATACCTAAGTATGATGTATATACATGACATCCTAGACGTGTTCGTGTACATATATCATGTACATTTATATATGCTTTCCTAAGAAATAAACACAATATATACGTATACATAGGTATTATTCACTGATAATGATACTTCCGTTTTTTGTTGCATTTGCTTTTACAAAAACTTGTGTAATTAATATATACTTTAAGCTTTGCGCTGTAGATACATTATATATATATGTATATAACAATTTGTTTTCATTCTTTATGCACTGTCATCTGAGGAGCGCTAAATTGAATTTTTTCGGAAAATATAATTGGAAACAAGATGAGGAAACATGACAGGGATTTCAATATGCTATAATTACATGCGTACATGTGACATTTCTAGACTTGTTTATATGCATGTATTCCTGTTACGTAAATAGTTTTTGACATCCTTCCACCAATCACATTATTGTTTACGACCTTTGAGAGAAGTTTCTGTTAGGTGCATGCTGAGTGCTATTGTACATAACGTACATTTTAGTCAAAAAAGTTGTCCTGCTAGGAATAGCACAATTACTTGGAATGCATTAATGCAAAGTTGATTATAATAACGACAAATATCTTCGTTTATTACGTATGTGTAAGCAATGTATACATGTTTCCATAATTCTGTGAGCTCAATTTGGTAACTGGAAAAGAATAAAAGCTTCTATTACAGCTAAATCTAGCTTCCTACTAGTTACGTACTTTTTCGTAGGGTAGAGTATATTAGTTCCTTTGCGCACTTTTTCACTTGTTTGGTTTTTATTAATTGTTTCTAACATATTTTTGAGGTTTCTGTTTTGTTGTTTCAGAGGGCATACCGCAGGTCCACTACTTTGGCCCTGCGGGAAGTACAATGCCCTGGTTATGGAGCTGTTGGGCCATTCTCTGGAGGATCTCTTTGATATTTGTGATCGCAAATTCACCCTTCGCACTGTCTGCCTCATTGCCATGCAGCTGGTACAGAAATGTGTTTTTACAGAGTTTCTACTATTATGCAACGTGTTGATATTTGGCTTTGTATTGTCTGGACTGATGACGAAATTTTCTGCAGTTTTAGAGAGTGCGCTTTTGGTGTCACAAAAGCTCTGTAACACACATTCCATAGGACAAAATCGCATTGGTAGATGATTTATGGACTTGTTTGTACTGAGATTTTTCTCAACGAAAATTGCTGGTGAAGGGGTCGAGTGAGGGGGGGCCCTCCAGTAGAAGTTTCTCAGTTTTTGGTTACTTATTATTATATACGCAGTTGTTTTGATATATACTTGTTGTATCGTCTTGTCTATTGTTTCTGTAATGTTCAGGTTCGTCGCATGGAATACGTCCATGGGAAACATTTGATCTATCGTGATGTTAAGCCAGAAAATTTTCTGATCGGTCGACATTCCATGCGAAAGCATAACCTGATTCACATCATAGATTTCGGTCTGGCCAAGGAGTATATTGACCCGGAAACCGGAAAACATATCCCCTACAGAGAGCACAAATCCCTGACCGGCACAGCCCGATATATGAGCATTAATACTCATCTTGGCAAAGGTGAGACATCTTCCTGTGTTTATCAGGGTTCATGCGACCGGGAAAAACCGGGAAAAACCGGGAATATCAGGGAAAATCGTGAAGCACCGGGAAAAACCGGGAAAAACCGGGAAAATAAGAAAGTCAGAGAAATTTTTTGTATTTTTGGTGCAAATTTAACGAATTCTGTTTAAATTTTAAAAAAATTCACGTTTTACCCCGAAACTTGCATTTCTTTTAGTTCTTACTACTTGCTTCACGATAAGGCCGATTTTCAAATTTCAAATTTGATTTAATTCCTATCTTAATTTTTGTCACTTCATTTGGTTTTCAGGATTCTAATTGGATGAATGGTACAGAATTTTCTCAGAAATTGAAACATATATATATATATATATGTTACTCACATTTTGAGGCAGCTTGCCTGCTTCCGCCAAAATAATTATTCTAAAAAAGTATTTATTACTTTTAGAAATTTCAAACGAATGCGAGCTAACTAGATGTTGAAGCCTAGCTTGTCCTCCCGCACAATTCCTAAATTTGACCTATTATTTTTAAAAAAGTGCGCAAAGGAACTAATATATACTCTACCCTACGAAAAAGTACGTAACTAGTAGGAAGCTAGATTTAGCTGTAATAGAAGCTTTTATTCTTTTCCAGTTACCAAATTGAGCTCACAGAATTATGGAAACATGTATACATTGCTTACACATACGTAATAAACGAAGATATTTGTCGTTATTATAATCAACTTTGCATTAATGCATTCCAAGTAATTGTGCTATTCCTAGCAGGACAACTTTTTTGACTAAAATGTACGTTATGTACAATAGCACTCAGCATGCACCTAACAGAAACTTCTCTCAAAGGTCGTAAACAATAATGTGATTGGTGGAAGGATGTCAAAAACTATTTACGTAACAGGAATACATGCATATAAACAAGTCTAGAAATGTCACATGTACGCATGTAATTATAGCATATTGAAATCCCTGTCATGTTTCCTCATCTTGTTTCCAATTATATTTTCCGAAAAAATTCAATTTAGCGCTCCTCAGATGACAGTGCATAAAGAATGAAAACAAATTGTTATATACATATATATATAATGTATCTACAGCGCAAAGCTTAAAGTATATATTAATTACACAAGTTTTTGTAAAAGCAAATGCAACAAAAAACGGAAGTATCATTATCAGTGAATAATACCTATGTATACGTATATATTGTGTTTATTTCTTAGGAAAGCATATATAAATGTACATGATATATGTACACGAACACGTCTAGGATGTCATGTATATACATCATACTTAGGTATTCTTTCTTAAAAAAATCCGTCATTCCCCTTTTCCATTCTCATTATCCAATTTTCCGCACTAAAAACAGTTGTTCATTTCATTTTCAGCTTATAGACAAAAAAACCGAGGCGGCTTAGACTCGTGAGACTGACGCTCTTCTCAGCCAGTCAAAAGGAAAATAGAAGCCCACATACGGCGACTTCTACGATATATACAATTCAAAACGGTATGAAACATGGAGTAGTGAATAGTCTAAAACCATCAAAGATTCGCACATAGGCGAGACCACACAGTGCGTAATAACAGAATGCAACATTAAGGTCATCATTAAGGCGACTAATGCCGTATGTCAAGAAATGTCGAATATCGACAAAATTAGCAAAACCTAACTTGCTTCACAATTTACACATTGTTTCAAGCAATGCAGCCAGCACAATACAAATGCACTTTTGCACTAGCGTAACCAGAAACAAGCAAAGTGGCATGAATGGGTTGCCGCTATCATTTTTCCTCTTATCCGGAGTCATATCTGAAGCTGCGCACATTTAAGAGCTTTGGCTTTATTACAACTTTTTATCCACTTAACGAGAGCTTTCGAATGATACCCATATTGTGGATTTTTGACAACTTTTAATTTTAACCCATTTTGACTGGTTTCGGCCATTTTTGCAACATTTCAGGCTCCCTAATTCGTTTTTCCTGTACTTTGGTGCGTTAGCCCTATTACATCTTTTGATCTACTCAACGAGAGCTTTCGAATGACACCGATATCGACCGGATCCGACAATTTTCAATTTTGACCCATTTTGGCCGGTTTTGGTCATTTTTGACCCCTTTCAGGCTCCGTAACTAATTTTCTATACATTGTGGAGCTTTGGCCATATTAAAACTTTTTATCTATGCAACGAGAGCTTTCCAATGATACCCATATTGTGGTTTTTCCAGAACTTTTGGTTTTGACCCATTTGGCCGGTTTTGGCCATTTTTGACCCATTTCAGGCCCCGTAACTCATTTGCTGTACATTTTGGTGCTTTGGCCCTATTACAACTTTTTAGCTACGCAACGAGAGCTTTCAAATGATACCCATATGAGCCCAATTGGACAACTTTCAATTTTTACCATTTGCAGCATCACCGTATCGAGTACGTACTTTCACCCCGACTCGTACCGGGTCGCCCAGAAGATATGCAAACCTCCAAGTCAAGACCTTCAAAATGAGGTATCAACCACCTCTCTACCCCTTACCAATCTCGAGATCTGGGGGTGGACACATTCTGCAAGAAATAATAATAATAAATAACGGACATACCCATCACAAAGGGTTGCCTTTTTGTGAAAAAGCGGCAACCCAAAAATTCTGAGGGGGTATGACTTCCTTGGCCCCCCGGCTACTCGTCTGTACTTCTGCATGTATTGGATTGATGGTATTTCCTATTGTCCCGGACACTAGCGTAGCCAGAAAAAATTTTCGGGGGGGGGGGAATGACAAAAGTTTGTGGGGGGGTCTGGGGGCGGAGACCCCCAGAAGTTGAAAAATTTTTCAAATTAGTAACGTCTCAGGAATTTTTTCAAAGCATTCTTTGAATTAAAGAAGCGAAATGAGGCTCAATACGTTTTCATGCACGCAAATGATGCATAAACTGGGCGAACCACATCCAATAGGGTATTTAACACTCATTTTTGGCGTCCCAAACCCATATTATGATGGTAAATGCAAGTAAATACGCGCCGAAGGCGCGAAAATTTTTTGAAACATGGGCGTGTTACACATGGCAAGAAAAAATTCCTGGGAGGCAACACAATTTCGGGGGGGGGGAAATTCCCTCCCATCCCCCCCCTGGCTACGCGCCTGGTCCCGGAAACTGAAAAAGTGTAAGCTCAGACCAGAGAAATGTTATACATATATTTCGTATATGCATATTTTTTCACAATGCATTATCGGACCAAGGAAGCAAAGCCTCACCAGGTATCTGTACAGAAAGATACTGCGTGTGGAAGTCATGTAAAGATCCCCTTTTCGACTTTCGAGTTTTTTGTGTACAACAATCTTCCATCTTTAATCAGGCTCACTTCTATACCGTCACCGTTCTCGCAGGCATCAAAAAACAAGGTCCCATCCCAACATATACATAGGCTACAAGAGTCAGACAAATTCGAAAGGACCTTGACATAAAGTCAAGAGGAGTCAAGAAAGAGAGTTCCGGAAAATTAAGAAGGCCAAATATTATAAATATACGTATACGTACGTAGTCATAAACAATTTAAAAATTACATAACTTTTCCTTTGGAATAAAAACAAGGAAAAAATAAGCAAGAAAGAAAAATAGATGAAAGATAGAGACCGGAGGAAGCGCCCTCCCCTGTTAAACTGCAGGATTTCAGGCCCGCTTGCCGTGCCGCGATGGCCGAGTGGTAGGTAAGGTGTTCGACTAAAGATCTTACGGTCCTAGATTCAGGGTTCATGCGGACTTTTGGATTTCATTTTCCCGGTTTTTCCCGGTTTTTCCAGGTTTTTCCGACCCATTTTCCCTGTTTTCTTCCAGTAAATAGCAGTACGTAAATTTAGAAGATTATACGTAATTATAGCGACGATTCTATTTATTTTAAATCCATTTTGAGCATTTTAGCTGTCGAACACAGTATTACATTGTTTGATTTTGCTGAAATCCGATATTTAAGCTTCATCTGAATTACTGTCCATCTTCGATAGAGGAGACTGAGCTAGCAAAAATCTGATACCAAAACCAGGCTTTCGATCACGAATGCTGTGATAGGAAAATACTCATATAAAAATAGACAAAGAATTTTGGTAGTGTTGCAACGCAAAAATGGAAAAGAATACAGAAATTGTCTTGTCTAATTGAAATTACCAATTTAGCTTAAATAGTTATGGGTTATGTTTTGGACCACGCTGAGTTCAAATATCGCAAAATTTTTCGATTTCCCGAAATTCGAGTTTTTTTCGATTCGCAAGGGGGGAGCAAGTGAAACCGAAAAAATTAATATCGCCGATTTTGCTGAAAAGTTGCGTACAGGGGTTATCAGGGGGCTGAGCACGAATCTGAAATTCGATTTTCGATTCAGCTTTTCGTTACTCAACATAAGCGTACACCTTAAGCTTACAACTTTAGCTTATATCAAGCTAACAAAAATCTGAATTGGAAAACGGTCTTCAAATTCGTGTTCAGCGACCCAGAGAACCCCTGTATGTAACTTTTCAGCAAAATCGGGGACAGAAAATTTGTCGGTTTGGTCCCCCTGCGAATCAGAAAAATAGAGTCTCTCGAAATCGAAAAATGTTGAGATATTTGAACTTTGAACGCGTGGTCGAAACATACCCATACCTAATATATATAGCAAATACCAAATATACACATACCAAATAAGTATTCGTAGTTTTTGGAAAAATATATACAGTCTGTTCCCATAGGCGATCCGCGATAATTAAGTTGGAAAAATTTAGAAAAATCACTGTAAAAATAATTATACGTACGTATATACATCCTGGAAACTTTGCTAGATCTGAAAAAATTTAGAAAACGCGATAAAATAAATTGACAAAATTCGGCGTTTTTTTCAAAAAATTTGACTTCATCAAATTATCGTCATTTAATTTCTGAACAAGATTTTTATTTGGCGAACGTCAAAATAGATTTCAGCTTCAGCTGTTTTGATTTCAGGGTGTATACTATTTTAATAAGTTTGGTTGAAATTTTACTTTGTTGGTCTGCCCGCACCTCGTTTGTAGCGGTCCTGCCTTCCAACACTGCATACCGTTACTATAACTTTCCATGCCATTCGAGGGGTCTGGGAGGCCAGCGCATCCAGAAGTTATTCTTTTCATTTTGAAGAGCCAAGAAAATTTTTGAAAATTTAGACATTTTTAAGAATTAGAATTTTTCTCAAAAAACAGAGATTTTTGACTCGTTTACTGCAAAAACTGAAGAAAAACCATATATCTATTTCTGCAATAGATTTTGAGGAAAAGTCCGTGCATCACTGTTCGCACTAGCTTGATATTATTCGCTTTCACAATCTCAACTGACACGTAAGCAGAGCAGAGCAGAGCCGGGGCCAGGCCCCGGCCCCGGTAGTCAGGCCCCGCTCCCGGCCCCGGTGGTCAGGCCCCGCCCCCGGCCTCGGTGCTCAGCCCCCGGTACCGACGGGGGCCAAAAATTAGCAAAATTTGGTAAATTTTTGACATTTTTCGACCAAAATTTTGAATTTTTGGAAAGTCAAAAAGTGTTACAAATAGTCTGTTTTCCCGCCGATATGAATGAAAACTACGATAGTAACGTTTGCATATCAAAAATTATTGCAAAATTTAGATTTTCCAGAAAATTTTTGAAAATTTTCGATTTGGACCCCCAATTTCCAGGCCCCGGCCCCGGTAGTAGCGGACCCGGTGCATCTCTAAACCATATTATTTAAGGTTATTCGTTTTTCAAAAAACTAATAGGTCAAACTTAGCAATTTTGCGGGAAGACAAGCTAGGCTTCAACATCTAGTTAGCTCACATTCGTTTGTAATTTCTAAAAGTAAAAAAATAATTTTTAGAATAATAATTTTGGCGGAAGCAGGCAATATGTCTCAAAAGTGTGTAACATGTTTCAATTTCTGAGAATATTCTGTACCATTCATCCAAGTATATAGAATCCAGAAAACCAAATAAAGTGACAAAAATTAAAAAGGACATAAGAAGAGATCAAAGAATTTGAAAATCGGCCTTATCGTGAAGAAAGTAGTAAGAACTAAAAGAAATGCAAGTTTCGTAGGTAAAACTTGAAATTCGTTTTTAGAATTTAAACTGAAATTCATTAAATTTACATCAAAAATACAAAAAATCCTCTGACTTTCTCATTTTCCCGGTTTTTCCCGGTTTTTCCCGGTGTTTCACGATTTTCCCTGATATTCCCGGTTTTTCCCGGTTTTTCCCGGTCGCATGAACCCTGCTATGTATAATTGAGTCCTCGATCAGAAAGAACCTATGTAACTAACAGAATTAGCAGAAAATGCTGTAGAGAGCATTAAAGAAATATATACTATAGCTATTAAATTATAATCCGTCTGAACTTTAAAAATCCAATTCATCCGGCCATTTTAGTCTTTAAAGATAGACCCTATGACGAGTGGTCGCAGCCAACGTTTGTGTCCTTGATAAATCTTGAAGATTGACTCTTTCTTGGTTCAAGTTGTTGTTGTTGTTTTCAAAGTTCTAAAGTTGTTCACGTTTAGAGTTGTTGTAGTTTGTAGCTTCGCTAAAACGGTTTCTGGACAAGCCTTTGCTGCGACACGATCACTAATCGAGACTGTTCCCGTATAGAATTATTGAATATACGTAACACAAGCTCTTCACGTGAGTTGAGACATTAAAGTCTGGAAATCCGGGTGTGTCAGGCAGGACACGTAGTCGTTCTCGATAAGAAATTGATTAAAATCGGGCCGGGCCCTGACCCAAGTCAACAGCCGTATTATGTCTGTCAGGTCCGGCCCAAGTCCTGGTCTGCCCCTAGGCCCGGTGTCAGAACCCAGGCCCGTGCTAGGCAGTAGGCACGAACGCTGAAGTGCGTGCCCGCGATTAGGCACTACACTCCGGGTTTCCAAAGATAATTGTAACGTTTTGGCTCTGATCACACTGAAAAGGTGTATACGCGGGTTTTCAAGGCCACAGAACAGGAATCTGAGGTTCTTGTGTCGATTCAAGATTTCATTTGCTTTGTATAAGCTTCAGATTAGGCGTAAAATTTTAGTTTATGCTAGATTAAAGCCGGGTCGAGCTCACACGAAAGGGACCTGATTCGTGTTCTACAAGCCGCCGAAACACATCTGCGTACAACTTTTCAGCGTAAGCAGAGACATAGATGTAGTTTGTTAATTTCGGTACACCTTTAGAAAATTTAATTTTATTCCAAATCAAGGATATATAGGTATTGGAAGGCAAATCTGCATCTCCCTTCCTTCTTCCCTTCTCCATCCATGCTGGGGACATTGTTTACTTGATCCCCAACGACAATTCAAAGTCTCCACTTCTTGAAGGATCATTTGATGGCGCTTCAGAACAAACCAGAGGCTTGAATTAGTGACTTATGCTTTAAGGCGAAGCTAAGATAATTTTCACTAGCATTTATTATGCAATGCAATTTCAAACTACATATGACACATAATGACAATAGCGCAAAATCATACCTATGTAACATAAACAATATGTATATATTCGACTATTATGCCAGATAAATAATAATATAAATAATTATCGTGATAATAATTTTGCAATATGCCAAAATACTGTAATGTACATTTCCAGAATATATGTATAGAAACAAAATCAGAAATACCATTCAAATGTACACGATCCATTAAGATGTAAGCAACTGAATTTAGATTTGCACAGAAATTACGCAAGCATGTAAAATAGAATGTAGTGAAAGTGAATAAAGGTGCAAGACTGAAAAGCAACTGAAAGTTTGCCCAACTGTAAAGACAACATACGTAGGTATTTACAGAAAACATTGCAAAAATATTCATTACAGAAACAAGAACAAAAAAGGTAAGTTGAGCACTTCCTAATGTAAGCGTGTTGAGCATAATAATGTGCAGCCTTCAGAAAGATTGTCGGAATGCTCGGAATCAGCAGTAACGTAGATGACCCGACAAATTGCAAAGCAACTGAAATTGCAATTCCTTGCTACACATTTTTATGGCATTGCGCTTTTTGACCATCTACGAATGATAACGGGCACTCCTTACACTATATGTTCAAAAACTAACAAAAATGTATATGATATGTATAAGTTGACGTGGACATGAACTGCAAATGAATATACTGCAGAACCACAAAAATAATATACTGTAAGCTAGAATGAAAATATTAAAAGGAGGGACGGATGAAGGGTAGCAAGCAACGTCTCGCAACTGATAAGTGATAACGCTAGGTTTCTGGAAATAAGTTAGTTTGTAAAATTCAATTCAGCTGCTCTCCTCACATTGACCACAGAACACCCTCCCGTGATAAACAACTTGTAGAAAAATAAAACAATTATATAGCACTGAATACAAAAACAACAACAATAAACAAGCTAAAGTTGATATACAGTTCACCGGGAAAGTAGGCTTAAAAAGCCACATCCAGATTGGGGGACGGGGCCGGGATCTTCGTGATCTTCCGATACAAACCGAAGCGTTCCGCCGCTTTTTCCAAGGCTAGCTGTAACAATTATAGTAATTAATGCATAAATTGCCACGATAGAATATCACAGGATAAAAAACATCTGAGCAGGTTGAAGGATTGTGCAAATTTGAACCTTTACATTATAGAACTGGACACTGATTTCGAGTTCGTCCTCAACTCTTGAGCTATAATTTGAATTTGTCACCGAAATCAATTTAAGCACTAAGTATTTTAGTATTTTGTTTGTATCCCTGTCTTGCGTGGCATCACTAAATTTAATGTACTGTAGCTTGATTAAATTGGAAGTATAATGTTGGAAGGTGTTTGTTTAAGCACAGTAAAAATGAGGGAGTGGCAGTTAAACTATCACACACAAAAACCATGAACCAGCAAAGTTATAGTCACGTTGTAGATAACTATTTATACCGTACAGGGACCAAAATACAGAAGGGGTAAAACAATGCAGCTTCAACTTTTTTAAATTTAATTAGATTAGAATTAGAAATAGAATTTAATCATTTATTAATTTAACCGCATCTTTCGAATCCGACACAAGAAAAATAACATGCTACGTATTCATTTACCTGCTTCTTTGGGAAGACCGGGACTCGGCATTTCTTGCAGACCTGAAACAGGTCGCAGCCGGAGCGACGGGAGGTCCACTTTCGTTTGCACCCGTCGCACTCGAAGGCGCCCCAGCAGGTCTTGGGGCCTTGATAGGGGGTTCGGGCCAAATCCTGTCTTTGGGCAATCTGAAGAAAACATACAAAAGTTTACAAATAAATGAACACAACAAAGGTTGCACAGATGTCCAAAACTGTCCTGTGTAAAGATTTAGCTCCGCCGGTAATCGAACCACGGACCTCCCGAACTGCAGTTATGCGTTCAACCACTACACCATGGAGCCAGCAGAGAAGAGCACATAACTTCTATATCATTGGTGCTCTCTTCTGTACACCTTTACTGAATGTTCAAATAGTCGTTGAGTTAGTATAACTATGCATAGATCATTATTTCCGACATCATCTTGATTGAATTACTATAACGATAAATATTTGTTCCTATTTAATCCACAAAACTCCAACCCTGTGTACTCGCCACAAGGGCATCAAGAATCGTTTTTAGACAGTTTTTCCTTTACTAACTATATCACAGCATGGCGTTATACAAATCTCTGAAATTTAAAAATACAGTATATTAAATTATGTGTTAATGCTAACAATGCTTACTCTGGGGCAATTGTGAATAAAGTGGCCACGGCTATAGCAGCTGTGGCAGACGTAATTGGGAGGAGGGGTGCGGTGGGACCTGGATCCGATCAGGGCAGTCAGGAGGTCCATCTCCTCCGGGCTGATGGACCCAGACTCAGGGCGGACAGGACTGAACGGGCTTGCGGACTCCTGAAACAGAAAAGATAAAACATATGAAAATTATAAATGAAAAAGCGAAAATAAAAAGAAAAAGCAACAGCCAAAGCACTAAAAAAAAGATAAATCGAAGTATGAATATAATCAAAGACGATCACAAAAGTTGCCGTGTCCATACCCACTCAAAAAATGTCTGAATAAGGACTAGGGGGGAAAATGCCCTCGACGGGCAACCAACTTGGTAGAATAGGGAAAGACTTGAATGTTAAATACACGGTGCATGGTTACAACTGAGATTCTGCTGAAGCGGAAAAATGCCGTTTCTCAGCGACTAAAATGACAGAAACCAGCTTTGTGCGCCGAATAGGGAATCTACTCGGCGACTAAAATGAAAGAAACCAGCTTTGTGCGCCGAATAGGGAATCTACTCGGCGACTAAAATGAAAGAAACCAGCTTTGTCGCCGAATAGGGAATTCCCTCCTTCCGCCCTATTCGCGCGAACTTATCGTCTTTCGGGAGGAAATATATAGGTAATTATTCTGTTAGGAACTGCAAACGT